>JBBYHL010453884.1:0-15693 GCA_038381835.1 Adansonia madagascariensis | reverse complement strand
CCTACCTTTAAAACTAGAAAGATGATGAAAGCTTGGAGACTCTAATGTATCTTACCTAATATTATTCAATGGAGCTTGCCTGATCACAGTTGCTGAAAACCCCAAAGGTGAAAACTAATAACACGAATTCCATTAATGGATTTCGAACTAGAGTAGAGAATTATAATAGAATGGCAAACATCAAAATCAACAAATAATCACCCAGACATCCTACGGAGCTTGTGAGACTTCATGCACGAAATCGGATCCAGAAATTGGTATTACACATCCGTACTTTGAAATCTTTGCTGTTTCCCTTATCTCCGCTAGTCTCTTCTTCCTATCAAAACAACAGCCATTTTTCCAATTAAAATGCAGAAACATAGATGTCAATGAAAACCCCAAAGGTTTCAACTTTTTTAATCATAGCTTTGATGCAAAATTAAGAACAAATTATTATTAACCAGAATTAATCTTTCAGCTAACACATGGGTTACTTCTTTATGTGTTTTATTCATTCATTTTACAAGTTTTTGAAGGTGAAAACTTTCTTTTTAAGGTAAGCCAAACCCTTATTTTAATTCAATAAAGAAGTTGTCTATGAAACCAATAGTGAAACAATAACGTCTTAATCTTCAAATTCATTGCGGTTGAATTATACTGGGCATTCTTCAAGGAATCGGTCATCATCGAGATCATGTTCGAGGTCTTCAAGTTCTTCTTCAGTCTTTTAATCGCTCCAAGACTTGTCCTTGGGGGCTGAATCCGGCTCGGCTGCTGGTTCAAAAGGATCAGGCTTGAAAGCAGGTGGCTTTGGATGTAAACTCCCGAGCTTGCTTTGAATATCGTCCCATTGAGTCGAAGCTCCTTCTACATAATTTGAAAACGAAATGATAATCCGCCATTATTTTACAACTTTTAAAGCTCTCCTTTTGCTTCTCTGCTTTTCTCCTCTCTGATTCTTTCCGTTTTCCTCTTCTCGGCTCTCCGCTACTAAAAGAAATTCCTATTTCTAGAGACAACTACCCTTTTATGCTTTAACATTATATATAAAAAGCGATTAAGTAAACCTGCATATTACATTTTCCTCGTTTTGCTTGGAAATGGTAATCTTCAATACCCTTCCTCTTTACTAATACCTTGATCAGCAATCCACCCAAACCCCTATCAGTGAGAACAAACATTATCAACAATGAATATAGCCCAACAACAGTCTTTTTTTTTTAAAAAAGGTCAAAATATATTAAAATTTAATTAATGAGAATTATTTTTATTTCATTTTTTATTTCTAGAGGAAGCAAAAACCTTGAACTTAACCAGTTGAGCTTTCTTGTTTCACTCACCTACAAAAGGAAATGATATTAGCATTAATAGCTACACAGACCAAAAGAAATAAAGAGAAAGGTTGAATATTAAAACACAAACTCAACTCAGGACAGTACTATTCCATGAGAAAATAAAAGTACTTTAATTATATATGTGCTTATCCCATGTTTTGTGTAGTCGAATAATGAAATTAACCATAAGGATATTTGTTCGAATTATGGTGTAAAATGAAACACCGATTGATGTTGTTGATGGTTTGGATTGGATCGATTGAGTAGGATTAATTAATTCTTTATAAATTGGGGCGTAATAAAGAATGGGGACTCAGATTGTTGAGAGGTAGAGTCCTTTGGATAGTTTGATAACCAGTTTTGAGATGAAAAGCGAGTTTTATCAGGTGAATTAGCTCGGTGTTGGTGAATTTTCGATCCGTGGAGAGCAACTAAGCAAGCCAAGAAAAAGTTGACATAGCGAAAGAGAGATAGAAGACGGGTAAGAATATTACATTATAAAATCGTACTGACACGTGATAAAATGTTACGTTATTTTTTTAAAGAATATTATATGTTATAATTGAATTGAATGTTAAATATTATGTCAGTATTTATTTAATGATTTTAGTATAGAATGACTATATATTTGACAGAACAATAATACAGATACTTATGTGTTTGACAAAATTATAGTATAAAATATCTATGTGTTTTACAGAATCGTAATACATGGGCCACTTGTGTAATTAACATGGTTGTCAATATTGTACCAATATCGGCCATGCCAGTCAGTAAGTATTGGTTTTCAACTTAATTGGTATTGGTAGCTTTTGGTACCATTCTGATTTTAGTACTAGTAGGTATTTGCTTGTTTCAATTCTTGTACTAGTCAAAAATATTTGTACTGGTTTGTACATAGCATAAACTTTTAAAAATAAAATTAAGCTAATATTGATTGTAAATTTAATGAATTAAGACATAATTACTTATAAATTTGGTGCATGTTAAACAAAATTATTCATAAATTTGATAAATAGTAGAAATAATTATTCTTAAATTTGACAGTTATTAAAAGGTTTCAGCCTTACTACTTAGACTGATATTATTCTTCTTACATTTGATGAAGTATTTTTAGAACATTATATATAATTGATAAGTATTTAATGTATAAAATTTGTTTAATCTTATTTATTTCATATTTAAAAATATTTTTCATATTATAAACTAAAAATATTCAAAATTTGATAAATTTAAAATGATACACCGAAATATACTTGTATTGATACGTATTAGTACCTGAACAAATATGGTACACCTCCGTACGGTACTCACTACTTTGATAATTAACCCTTATATATAATATTTTGGTGTTGATCATATCAGCCAAAGTTTTAAGGTAAAAGCTAGGAGTATAGCTGAGTTAAGCTCAACCTATAAAAAGCTCGAGATTGAATTCGATTTGGAATTCAATGTTCAAAGCTTAATTCGAGCTTTACTGAATTTTATTTTTTAAAGTTTGACCTAGAACTCGATTAAGCTCAGTCTACTTAATAAAAATAAACTTCATTCTTATACTTGATTTTTAAACACTATTATTTATATTCAAGTTTAAATTAAGATTTTTTAATATTAATTAAAAATTTATTAAAAATAGTAAAGATTGATTAGGTTCATGAGTCACTCGAGTAAAGGCATTAGAATCTTGAATTTGATTCCCTCAATGGTTCAACGATGCTTGAATTCAATTTACTTAATAGCTCGAGTTTAACTTGATAATGATCAAATTAAATTTAAATTTTATTTTTAAATAGAATCCAAATAGCTCGGGACATACAAAACCAGTTTTACTTATTCAATGTAACGTACACATGACGTTACAAAATTTCTAATAATGGATTGTCTGATTACCATTATCCAATTGGAAAAAGAAAAAGAATTGAATGTTGCAAACAAAATCTAATCAGAAATTCAATTTGGTTTTCCACGTCTGCGGTGACCTGACCTTCCATGGCTGATGGCCGTGGATTATTTCTTGGGTCATTTCACTCTGGGCTGTTTTTATTTATTATGTTGCTTTAGGTTGGTTGGGTCTGGCATCATTGAGAGGACCGAACTCTAGACATGGCCATATTCCCACGCCATCCAAAGCCCAAAACCGGTGGCTGTTAGTGGCCAGGTGACCAAATCAATCACATTTTTCTTTTTTACCATTTTTGCATAATTTTTCAGCTGTTTTCTCTTTTAAGTTTTATCGTTTTGTTCCTTTGGATCTCTGAAGCAGCAGCCAATTCCTTTTGACTACCAGTTCTCTCTGATCAAACCTTCAATCTCATTCTCAAGTAAGTTCTTTCATTCTTTTTCATCTTTGGGTTTTATTTTCTTTCATTTTTGTTCTTCCACAATTATTGGATCTGCCCCCAGATCCCATGTTAGGGTTCTTCAAGTTTCTCTCTGCCTTTTTTCTTAATCTTAAAAACTTCGCCTTTTAATGCTTAAAATTTCAAAATCTGACTGTTATTTGTGTATTTCATCTTTTTTTTTTTTTAGATTTATAAGTAGCAATTATTTGAACTCTCAATTTCCCCCTTTTTTTTGGAGATTTACTGAATATTTGGTAAAAAATAAATAATTTTTTGGAGTTGATGAATATATTATATGAATTCTCAGTTTACTTTCTTCTGCTGTTGGTTTTTCTGTCGTTTTAATTTAATTTCATTTATAAGTATTGGTTTGCTTATAATGGTTTCAGCTGATTTTACAGGAATATTAACTGAAATGGCTGGAGGATTAATCCACCGGGTCTTAAGGAGCAAACTTCAATCTCAGTCTGCTGTAAGATTCTTTTTCTCCTTTTCCTGTGTTTATATTAAATTTATACTTACCTGTAGAATGAGCTTATGAAGAGACTCTGCAGTATACAAGGTTCTTACTGGATTTGGTAGATAATCTAGAAATATTTAGCTACATGAATTTTCCTCTTTGCTGAATATGGAATTCCAACATTTAAGGCCAGTTTTGTCACATTGCGGTGTTTGTTCATCTCTGAATAATAATGAAAAGCTTCTACTTGGGTGCTTATTGTCTGATTGTATAGGATTCGATTGACTGCACTTTACAGTTTGCAACTAAATAGAAGATATGATTTAGCCTACAATATATTAGTCCCAGTTATTTATACTTGTTACGCATTAACGCTCAGGTTCCAGCTTTATCGTGGTTTGCATCGAGGAAAGTTGATGAGGATGCAGGATCTTCTGGTATGAGGACAGTCGCACTCCTTGGTGCAGGAGTTTCATGTTTAGTAGGCTTTGCAACAATGGCATCTGCTGATGAGGCAGAACATGGGTTAGAAGCTCCAAATTATCCTTGGCCTCACAAGGGTATCCTCAGTTCATATGACCATGCTTCGTGAGTTTTATACCTCTCCTTTTTTTTTTTTTGGTTTATGTGCTGAATGTGAATCAAGTTTATTAAAAGAGGTGACCGAAATATGAACATTAATGATTCCAGTATATATGGCTAGGACTTAGCTGTCAGCCTGTCTCCTAAGTCCTAGATCATCGAGGCTTCCTAGTAGTAGTGGTTTCTTCCTTTTAGCTTCTATGCTTCCTGTTCTTGCACAAGGAAAAACCTTGTAAATTAGTCTCACCTTCCAATTAGAATCAGATAAGTCTACCTAAAGCTAGGATGCATTTCTTCTGTATGAATCTATTTAAAATCTTCCTGTACAATTATAATATTTTTAAGCATTGGCAGAATATTTTAATTTTTTGGCACAATAATGTTGATGATGTGAGATTAATTTTGCAATGAGCAGGATTCGTCGTGGTCACCAGGTTTACCAACAAGTGTGTGCATCCTGCCACTCTATGTCTCTAATATCATACCGTGATTTGGTGGGTGTTGCATATACAGAAGAGGAGACAAAGGCTATGGCAGCTGAGATTGAGGTGGTTGATGGTCCGAATGATGAGGGTGAGATGTTTACTCGTCCTGGTAAACTCAGTGACCGTTTTCCACAGCCATATGCAAATGAACAAGCAGCTAGGTTTGCTAATGGAGGAGCTTATCCTCCAGATCTAAGTCTCATTACCAAAGTAATTCCTGCCTTGATTTTCAGATCATTGTGGATGTTACTGATTATATATCCCTGAGATATCATACTTTTTATTCTTTCAGGCTCGTCATAATGGCCAGAATTATGTGTTTGCACTTCTAACCGGTTACCATGATCCTCCTGCTGGTGTTTCGGTAAATTCTTCTTTTCAGTATCCCTCATAACATGGCATTTTGTACATACATCCAATATTGGAATTCTATCTTTTTAGAAATATATTGTGGGCAGTCATGTTTAGATATTTGGCAATTGGGAGGATGGAAGGGATGAGGACCAATGTGGGCCTGAATTTCCAATGAAGTTTTTTCTATCTCTTCAAATTTCTTCATGCTAACTTCTGCAATTCAACGAGTTTCTGTCTTATGAAAATGGCACTTTTTGAATGCTACGGCTTTCTGCTGCAGCAATAATTCAGAATCTAAGCATTGATTTCACCTGGACCATAGTTCTTTTCTTCGAAAAACTTTTGTCTGTATGTCTTTGGCACATGCGCTTACACGTTGTTGTTAATAGGTGGCTACATAGATTTTGTCTCCATTGATCATTTTTGGTTGAAAGTCGTACTTAAAAGTCTGCATTCCCCGATTTTTTAGATTCGAGACGGGTTACACTATAATCCTTACTTTCCTGGTGGAGCAATTGCCATGCCTAAAATGCTTATTGATGGTGCTGTGGAGTATGAAGATGGCACCCCTGCAACAGAAGCTCAGGTTTGCTTCTATTTTCTTTTTCATTCATATTGCATTTGGGTTCGAGTATCTCAGTATCTGCATATTTTATGGGGGTACATGGCTCACTCATTGGTATTGTTATGATTTAGATGGGGAAAGATGTGGTGACATTTTTGTCATGGGCAGCAGAACCAGAAATGGAAGAAAGGAAGCTGGTGTGTATCATTATAAACAATTATTTCATTTATAGACCTTCGTTTAACGAATTTATTTCTGATATTTCTGTTTTATAATGCAGATGGGCTTTAAATGGATATTTGTATTGTCATTAGCATTACTTCAAGCTGGTTACTACCGGCGCCTAAGGTGGTCTGTTCTCAAATCTCGCCGGCTGGTCGTTGATGTTGTCAACTAGCCTTCCCCCCTGTTTCTCTAATGCTAATGTGCTTTTCAGTGATTTGATTCGGCAATAATTGCTTGTTGGGATGATCTAGGTTCTGCCATGTCCAAATGGTAATGGAGTGACCTGATGAGTCTTTTGCCTTTGAGACTTGAATTTTTGTTAGATGTCTTTTTCAATGCTTTTCTTATGGTTGGATACTTTATCACTGTTATCAGTGCCAACTGAAATTTGTCATTTATATATCTGTCAATGGAATCAGTTAAGCAAAAATTGCCCATTTTCTTCTCTTGGTGGCATGGCGTCACTTGAGATATTTCTTCTGTTGAAACAGTGAATCACTTTCATTAGCCTTTATAAGTGTCACCATACACACTCACTGCACACAATTGGTTTAATTATCACCCAGTCTTTAGTTCAGTTGGTTCACAGCTGGCTTGGATTCAAATCTGAGCATCTGTAACTTCTCTTTCTATCTCCAAACTGTGGCTTTCTTTGTAAAATATATGTAGTCTAATTATAGACCAATAATTTGAGTATCCAATGATGGTAAGTTATATGCTTATCTGCAATGCAAAATGAGCTTTTCTTTCTCTACAAGTTTCGAATTCATCATATCAAGCTCTCGCAGAGGGCCGTAGAATTACATGATGACATAAAAGCAAACTACTTAGGAACATACATTTGTTTTTCGGCTACTTCGCTTAGAGTGAAATGTGAAAAGTTTATTTTCGAAGAACCTAGATATACGAAACAGGCAGCAAGATTCAGATGTTGCTGAACTTTCTTGTATGTCAGTAACTTGGCTTTCACATAGATTCAGGTGGTTGGCCTTCAGATTATTTCAGGACCCAACACTTCCTGTCAGCGACAATCAAGCCATTAAAACCATGGCAGGATTGTTGGCAGTAGTCTGGTTCTGCCTCAACCTGCTAACTGGGGTTTTCACTACCTGGCCTGAACCTCCAAAACAGAAATACTGACTCCTCGACCCCTTTTTGCTTGATCCTTCCTTCTCAATTGTATTTGGTTTTTCATCATCAAGACTTGGATTGGAGCAAGATGGTCCAGCAATATCCTTCTCAATGAAAATTGCTTTTTGTTTGTCCAATGAGCTTGGAGAAGGAAGGGACGACTTCGAGAACAAACTCGAAGGGGATCTTCCGGGAATTGTTAACTGTGGCATGGCTTGCAATTGCATAACACCATGCATGATTCCTGAAGCAAGTTTCTTCTTTGCAATTGGACTTGATTGATTACTTCTCAACGAAAGTGTTCTCTTGTTGTTAGGAAGTGATGAAGGCTTTGAAAATCTCTGCCTAAGTGGGATTGGAGTTTCTTCCGAACAACCCTCATTTTTCAATTTCTTCGATCTTTTAGGCTTTTTCTTCTTCAACCTAGGCCAATGTAGAACACTTTTCAATCTTTGTGCTGCATTATTCCTTAAACCCAGTTTTGTATCAACCGATGGCTTCCTATTTTCATCACCTGAGTCGAAATCTGTCGAGGATGAACTACTTCTTCCTCCGCCGCCAACATCACTAGCATCCCAAGTAGTCTCAACACCTGTATGCAAGAAGATTTCGGCGTCGGATATTCTGAAAGAAGTTCCAGGACTGCTTCCATGACCTTGCATCTTTAAGTGTGAAGCAATTGCTCTTCTTGCAGTGTCGTCCTGACAACCAAACATTCCCCCAGCTGAAATCAAGTGTCTAATAAGTATATCTGACGAAGCAGAACGAGGCCTTTGTTTAAGGAGATCAAGCGGAGTCATTCCATTTGCATCACTGATGTTCACATCAATTGATTTCGCAGACATCAGGAGTTCAACCAGGTCAGTATGAACATTCCCAATGATGGCCATGTGAAGAGCAGTATTTCCATCATTGTTCTTAGCATTAATGATATCTTCCATGTCGAACTTTTTTGCATCTACGAGTTGCTTCATAAGATTGATCTGTCGATCCACTCTTTGAAAAGTAGGGGTCTGAAAACCGGACACCGCAAAATGGAGAAACGTTTCACCGGCCTTGTTTCTTACCAAGATCAACGAGGGAGATACAAGAATCAAAGCCTCAACAACTGCTGCTTGGCCCCTGTAAGCAGCAATATGCAACGCTGTGTTGCCTTGATCATCTACGGAGTCGATGATATCATAAGATTCGACAAGATTTTTAACCACCTATAAAATGAAACAATGATTGCGTTAGGAAGTTGATAAAATCTACTAGGATGTCAAACCATTTGTCAAAACTGTTGATTTATGTGGCTAATACTATCTTGGTACTCAAATTTCATGGATCATCATCAATTGACAACTCTATATCTTGGAGTATTATGTATATATGTCATGCTGAAGGAGCCAAAGAGCACTCACACACAGACACACATATTTGTTACCATTTTAACCAGCTTTTTCGATTTCGATGCTGAGCTAGTGAATAATTAAGAATACGTCAATGGGAACTTAAAAGGAAGCAATTTTTCTCACGGATCAGCAAGAACATGAGCAGGAGATGGAGTTGGGGCCTAACCTCAACCTGGCCTCTGCCAGCGGCAGCATGTAAAACAGTTGAACCACGCTTATCTCTATAGGCCAAAACGTCAGTGTAGCCACCTAGAAGCTCCTTCAAAATCTTTAAATTTCCTCCTCTAGCAGCAGCATGAACAGCTTTGTTTGTTATCTCCCACTTATAAACTGAAGGAATTTCCCCAATGTGCTCCTCGAACCCTTCACCGCCTTCCATTGTCGAAAACCTTGGTGAGACTGCAAAGTCATATATAAGCCTGAAAACCTCAGAGTTTTTGGCCCTGGCAGCAGCATAAAGAATATCGGTAACACCATACTCTCCTTCTCCAAAAACGAGGAGAGGATTCCTTTCAAGAAGTTGCTGAACGAAACCCAAGTCTCCGGCAGATGCAGCTGTGTACATAAGCCATCCACCATAGCCAGATCTGATGAGGGAATTCTTTGCGTTCTTTGATTCACATTCAATAAAAAGCTTCCTGGCAATTTTAGAACGACACTTGGCAACGTCGTCGAACTGTTCTTCATCGTCCCATACGGTCTCAAGGCGGCGGATCCTCCTCAAAGAGGTCAGCTTGATGAGGTGATTGCCATCTATCCGAAGAAGCTCTCGGACTAAGTCATAGTGGCCATTAGCTGCTGCCCAATCTATTGGAGAAGCATACCACCATTGGTCTCCGGTGCTTTCCCAGCGAAGTGGGAAATATGCAGGAGGCATTGTGAAGATGAATAACAAGAGAGATTAAGGAAGTTCAACAACAAAAAGGAACAAATTTCTAGAATAAGTTAATATTTAGGCACTCTTGAGAGACAACTAAAACAGCACAATCAAGAAAAAAAGGTACTTTTCCAACAGCTTCTCAGGTATAAACATGAGCAAGGGCCTATTGGATTCGAAGCTATAAAGCAAGAGCTTGAATAAAGCAAGAACAAATAAAGCTCCAAGTAAGGAAGACTCAACGGCCAGCAATTATGAAAGTAAAGCTTGATTAAAAGAAGGCATAACATAACCATATGGAAGAAAAATAAAGAGAAATTTTAAAGCCTAACCAGAAAGACTCATTGATTCAAGCAGTTGAACTACCAGCATCGAAAACCATTAGAACACCCTGAAAAATAGATTGAAGTAGAAGAAAACATGTGAAAAGAATAAATGCTTTCTTTCTAGGTTTGATGTCAAGAGGTGAGAGTTAATGATAAATAATATCTGCCATTGATGGTATGAGAAAGGAAATAGCAATGATCACTGACAGAAAAGATGGCATGTTCTTCAAGAAAGTGTTAATTGAATTGAAATAGTTATGGGGCCAGGATGAAACTGTTCCAAGAAGATAGTACATGGAAAAAACAAATCTTATTAGTTTTTAACAGATTCTTAGGGTATTCAATGTGGAGACTAAATAGCAAGAAAATCAGAATTAAAAAAAGTAATATAATTAGGTAAGATTCCTTTTTACTGCTTTTTGCTTGAAAGTGATGATTTTATTTTTGACTGTGGATAAAGATGCTGAGTTAATTATGGAGGAAGTTGGTAATTATCCTACTTTAATTTAGATTTAGACTAGTTTAAGGGGACTGATGTTTGTCTTCAACTGTTCAATGGTCCCACTAGTTTATAGGTTAATTTGGTCTTTTGATAGTTAATTTAGTTAATCTTCCGACACACATGTGGCCAAATCAATAGTTATACTCCAAAATATTTATTCTTTTGAAGCAGCACCTACCATTATATTAGTGCTTTCTCCTTGTATGATATTGACAGTTGGGTTGGGTTGAATAACTTCAGGTACGTAGGCTTTGCTTGGTAGAGTTCTATATATTTTTCTTGAAAAACTTAATTTTAAATTATTAATATTAAAGAGAAAATGATTCTATAGTGTTCTGTATATTTTTCCCAAATCTGCTAACATAACAAGTTCAGGTGTTTGGAGCTTTCAAATTCTTAGAAAACATTGTCGAGTCTGAAGATGTTACATCAGAAAAGTGGGAATCAAGTTCTGCCCTATATCTTTGATTTCATCAACATCAACCGGCCTTTTGTTGTCTGTCAACCGACCTTTTTGTGCTAAATATAGCCATGTCATAGTCTTAAAAGAGTTAAAGACTGCCTCAATCCACAAAATCTTGAAACACTTGATAAACAGGTCCATCTAACATTTAATTTTTTGTTGATTGATTGTTGAAGTCCATGGATGATACCAATCTCATTAAGTTAATTTACCAAGAAAAAAAAAAAAAAGAAACCCTTTTACTTGGAAAATCATACAAGATCAAACTCATGATTGTAACTTGAAAATAATATGTTTATATTTTTCGTTGCGTCTTATGCTGATGTCATATAAAGCCAATGCAATGTAAAGAAAAAGGTTGATTACTTGACAAAAATATGCAATCTTCAATGGAAAGTCCAGAAGGAGGGTTGCGTTAATTTGTTACTTTATTAAATTTGGAGTATGCATGGAAGGAAGATGTAACAATTAAGATATGGTGAGCTGTGCTATCTGTACTGATTGGTAACCCCAAAATCCAACTACTCAAAAACTTGGATCACAAATCTCTAAAAAGCAACGAAGGCCATGTGAGAAGCAGCTTTAACCCTTTTTTTATGGCTAATAATACATTGGAAAGGACGAAAATAGAAGGTGGGTTCATGCTTTATCAACAATAATGCATGTGATGTCATATCTCAGTCCCCTCCTTCGCCCTTGCTTTGTATCATTTTCATGCTTCCCACCATTTTTCTTCTCTTAAATTGTGTTCTTGGAGGTCTCTTTCTTACCTTGGATGGGAGTTATTATCAACACCTTCAATCCCAGGTCAGAAAAACTCCGAGAATTCACTATAATATAT
This sequence comes from Adansonia madagascariensis, assembly GCA_038381835.1. Lineage (NCBI taxonomy): Eukaryota > Viridiplantae > Streptophyta > Magnoliopsida > Malvales > Malvaceae > Adansonia > Adansonia madagascariensis. Next base: position 3,830 of record JBBYHL010453884.1, on the reverse strand, counting down.
ACTTAGAGATTTAAGTTTATACTTGTCAGATATCTTTGGTGAAACAAAACAGTGAGACTTTTTGGGTGTAGGTCGCCACAGCTCATCTTCACATAGGTAGAGAACATACCCGTAGATGTCAATCTGTATTACTGCACTAAAGGGTTACAATCTGCAGTGGTTGAATGTCACTTTTTAAAGGTAATTGCATGAAATAATGGAACTAAGCTTTAGGTTCGACTTCAACTTAAAGTTATAATGGCAATATCAAAGGCGTGGGGGGCCAAAATGAACGATGCAATTAACCTTTGAACTGCACATGGGAAGTATCCGTACATGATTAAAAAAAATGTCATTTTAGTTGGAGGAGACAGAGAGGAATGCAACAACCAATTGATTCCGGTGTTTGCCATTCATCCTTGAGATGTTGGGTATGTCTGACGTAGAAGAGAAGATTCGAGTTGATTTGATCATGAAATTATGTCTGATCTTGTTATTAGATTTTGTACCCTGCTAACATACATTATCTCCATTATACTGATAGAAAAGTGAAAGTCTTCGTGTAATACTTTCCCATCTTCTTATTTCTAACTCAAATATAATGTTGAAATAGAAGAATAGCCATGGTAGACTTCTGCAAGAGGCAGCCCTTTTTCCACCTTAGCATTAACCACCGAAATGCTGGACGTGTTGTAGAGCAGATGGCACAGCCAATGAGAGTACTCAGAATTGGGCATATGATCTTCCGATCTGATCTGCTCCAGCCAACCAACCAACCAACCACTGTTATTCACTTGACTTCTTTGCTAAGAGCACTGATGCTTTTGGCGTAACGCTGGCTGCCCCATTTAGAGCCCGTTCTTGGCTTTGCCCATGCCCCAGCAGCAAACATTTGTTACCCCACACCAACTGCCTCCTAGTCCTTGCCAACAATGACGCTTCTCAATGCTTTAGATCTGATTTCATGTCACAGCTTTATCTGAATAAAATTTAACTCCGTTGATTCATGTAATTATCTTTAAAATTAATATTCGATAAAATTAAAATTTTAAGATTCAAATATCAATATTCGTAACCTTTTCCTATCCTAAGCTTTGGACTACCTTATGAAAAGAAATTAATGACAAAATTAGTATTGATTTTCTTTGTGGGTTTGGAGTAAAATAATAATAATAATAACAAGAATGATGAAGGAGATGATCAAGTGGTAGCCAATATTAATGGGACGTGATCCGATAATGAAGTGGACCTCTGTTAAGAGTTGGGCTAAATATAGCAGAGTCCATTACCCTATGAGTATGAGTCCAACAATCAAGCAGCTTCTGAAATGTGGTTAAGTATATTTTATTTTTTCAAGAACAATTTTATTCTTAATTTTTTAACTAATTATTTTTTTTATTATATGTTGTAGCATATAATTTTTATTATTTTATTTGATTAAAAAGATTAAAATTTTAAACAAATATATAGTTGGAAATTTAATTCCATAAGGAAATATCTAATTGCTTAGATGTCAACAACTTATGAATGTTGTATATTTGAGGGCATTTGACGAGGGACTGACTGTACTCAGCGATGAAGATAAACCCTAATAAAAAACCCTCAGTCCCTCACCTTCCCCCCTCCCCCCCCACCCTCAAATAAAAAAAAGAAAAACAAAAGCCACAGTAAAAGCAAATCAAACAGAAATTCGAGAAAATGGGAAGCAACCCAGCGGCAGTTTCTTTCTTAACCAACCTCGCACGTGCTGCCTTGGGTCTTGGGGCTGCTGCCACTGTCCTCAACGCCTCCATGTACACGGTGGACGGTGGCCAAAGGGCTGTGATCTTTGACCGTTTAAGGGGAGTATTGGATAAAACGGCTGGCGAAGGAACCCACTTTTTGATCCCATGGCTTCAGAAGCCTTTCATCTATGATATCCGTATGAAGCCCCACACTTTCTCATCTGTTTCTGGAACTAAGGATCTCCAGATGGTTAATCTTACCCTTCGAGTTCTTTCTAGGCCTAAGGTAATCAAGGGGAAAAAAAAAAGCTTTTTTCTTTCTTCAGGTTAAATGGGTTTGTTTGATTTCTGTGTTCCCTTTTTGTTTGATGAAAGGACTGAAGAATTTTGATGTGGGCATGGTGTTTTTCGGATTATTTTGTGAAACGGGTTAATGAAAGTTCTGAATTTTTTTTAAACAAATGAAAAGTCTTCCGCATGAAATGAACGGAATCAAAATTAATGAGCTTGTCAATGTGGTCGAGACTTGTAGACCAACTTATTTTTGCTTTCATTGTAGTTTTGCTTCCGTTGACCAAGAGATGTTGAAGATGCATAAATTATTTGCATTCTATCCACTATTATCGACCAGGGAGAAAATATAGAATGAGAATGGGGTAATAATTCCGTAACGATCTGAATGCTTGATGAATAAACGAATTTAGTTTTTTTTTTTTTTTCTTTAAAGATTATGTCTGATTGATGGTATTTTTGCTAAAGGTGGACAAGCTTCCGGATATCTATCAACGCCTGGGTCTTGATTATGATGAGAAGGTTCTTCCCTCAATTGGCAATGAGGTATTGAAAGCTGTGGTTGCACAGTTCAATGCTGATCAGCTTCTCACTGAGCGTCCCCAAGTGTCAGCATTGGTCCGAAATTCACTGACGCAGCGTGCAAAGGACTTTAACATTGAGTTAGCTGATGTGGCGATTACACATTTGTCATATGGAGCTGAATTCTCCAGGGCAGTGGAGCAGAAGCAAGTGGCACAACAGGAGGCAGAGCGGTCGAAGTACATTGTCATGAAAGCTGACCAGGAGAGGAGGGCTGCTATTATCCGGGCAGAAGGTGAAAGTGAGGCTGCAAGGTTGATTTCTGATGCAACTGCGAGTGCTGGTATGGGGTTGATTGAGCTAAGGAGGATTGAGGCATCGAGGGAAATTGCTGCAACTCTTGCTAGGTCTCCTAATGTGGCATACCTGCCTGGCGGACAGAACATGCTTCTTGCTCTGAATCCATCCAGGCCATGATGGATGCGTGGATGATGGTAATGCCCATTATCTATATATCTTGCATGGCATTACCTGTCTTTGTTGCTTCTTTGCTTATCATGTTCATTTGATATCCTTTGCTGGCAACCATTACTTGAATTTGCTGGTAGAAAATGGATATTGCTTTCCTTTAAGTTAAACAAGGAGCTTGCTTTTTCTGTCTTCCTAATTTTTTGGGGAGAATTGCGAATCTTTTGTTTGCTATAACATGTTGCTGATTTGGCTGAAATCAGTAAGAGACATTTAGGTCATCTTAAGAGGTCATTATTATCGTTGTTGAGATGTTGCCTGGTTCTTGCTCACTTCAGCAATCTTATTTCATCTAGATGCGGATACTAAGAAGGACCCTGGGGAGAAATGATTTATAATCTATGTTTTATTTGGTATAGCTGTTTGAGCTACCAGGAAAAAGAATTAGGTTATCTTTTTGAGAAGACTCTTGTTGCTTATCTACGGTGAGGCAATATTGTGTCTTGCTCATTAGGTCACATTTTTCTGCCGCTGAACTGTCTCAACGAATCATGAAGTATGATTCCTTTCCCATTATCTTGCTAATACACTATTCCTATTATTTGTTCTCCTGTTTTCCATCCACGTAATGTTAGTTATGTGAAATGTGGTGCCTGCTAAGTTCTTTTATTAATATGAACTAGTAGTTTATGAAGTATTTTGCTGATTTAGCTGATTTTAGTGTCAATATGGTATTGAGAACTAATCAAAGACCAAGAGTAAGCACCAAATCTTGCCAAAACATCAAAAAGTAGTTGCTTATATTGTTCTGGTTTGTTCTTAATTAGCATCATGTAAATGCTATGT
>JBBYHL010453866.1:0-11658 GCA_038381835.1 Adansonia madagascariensis | reverse complement strand
AAATCAGTCTTGTTTTTCTCACTTATATTACTCTGATATCTATCTCCGACACATATTCAGATATAGATATGAGGTATGATACTCTCAATGTATAAAAAATTTTAAAAAAATAAAGCATACTCGTATTCGATTCTTATCTTCAAATCCTAGCAACTTAGCTTCTCACATCTCATTATTGAGTATATCCCGCATCATTTGTATTGGAATGAGGCCCTCAGTCCGGATTGCCTCTTCGTTGGGATCAGGACTAATGAAGAATAAAGTAGGCAACCCTCTAACTTATTACAATAGAATTTCCAGTTTCATTCAGTTCACCACCGTACTAAACTGATAGGTTTTATAAATTAGATTCAAATGTAAATGTCAGATACGAATATTTATTTTATACATATATATTTAATTTTTTAAAATTTTTTTTATGTATTTGGAGAGTTTTCAAAAGATCATATCTCCATATCCAATTTCGAAAATATATCGGACCCTAACAAAAAGAGTTTTAGTCAATTTGACCTTAAATGTAAAGTATCAACTTTAATTAGATGAATGGTTGCTGTCATTTCGTTGCTCCAACTCTTCATATTCCCTTAAGCATCCATATCTGACACTATGTATCTGTGTTCGATACTTATATATGATATATATCTAAATATAGGTATTAGAATATGACTCTCTATGCCCTAAATATATGAAAAAACTTAAAAAAATTAACATACTCCTATTGTATTAGACACTTATACCCAAGTTTAAGTAACATAATCTTCCAGAATAGTTGTCGAAATAAACAGTGAAAATGAAGGGAAAATGAGAGCTTTACGAATCAACATTAATTGCAAATTACCTGCATATCGTGTGCAAATTCATACTCATCATCCGCATCAACTTTAACAATAATTGCATTTTTCTCGTACTCCACCGCTAGCTGTGATTATTAAAAAAGATGATCGAAAGATAACACTTGAGTTAATCTCAAAAAAAATCAAGTTGGTCAGAAAATGACACGAATAAAAAATTTAAAACATAACACAATAAGAATACATGTTTTAAAATTTGTATAATACGAATTATTAATATATCAAAATCTATATAAATATAAAATATCTTAAACACGATTATAATATTATAAAATACATAAATATGATATAAATATATGAATTGTTGGGTCTATTTCAAAGTTCAAACTTTTTTCAACATTAGTTAATGAGTATAAATTAATGCAAAAATAAATCTAGTTTACTTCAAACCTTTTTATAGCTAAGCAACCAAATATAAAAAGTAAACTTCGGTTTAATGAAATAAAATATCTGAATTTCTAAGTTACTTAGACTTGAAAATAAATATTGAATACAAATATAAATCTAATATCATATTGTATAAAAAAATCGAAAGCCGAAATGAAAAAAATAAAGCTTACCATTTCAAGTTCTTGAGCCATCAAAATACATGGTCCACACCATGCTGCATAGAAATCAATAATTATGGGTACATTTCCCTCCCCCCTTAGCCCCACTAGCTCCTCAATTTCCTGAGCTGACATCTTTTTCTGCACATCAAAGTGACAAAATCAAGTCATCACAATTTCAAAAGTCCAAAAAGACATCATTGTCAATTGAAAAAAAAAGGGGAAATAAAAGCACCCACCTTGCTAAATCTCCATTAACAATTCAAATTCCAAGTAAATCAGCATTTCTACCGTGAAGCACGGAAACTAGTTTTCGGAGGGTGTCCAAGTGTTGGACATGCACGTAGATTTAATATGACAGGATTCGTGTTAGACACGCGGGGACACGTTAAAAAAATTAAAAAATAAAATTGAATATAGTCAAAATATAATTAATACACATATTGACGCATCCAAGCATATTTTGACATGTTCACACATGCGATAAAGATTTTTTTTTTGATATTTTTTTTTAAAATATAAAATCAGCATAAATAATTTGATTTTAATGGGTTCTTTAAAGTTTAAAATTTTAAATTCAAAAATAATATTAAAAACTTAAAAATTATTTACATATTAATATTTAATTAAAAAATATCAATTATATATTTTTATTATATATTATTATACAAAAATATTAATTTTTTAAAAAATTCTTATGTCTTCGTGTCAGTATCGTACCTATATTACGCGTCTAAGTCCGTAATTTCTAGCTCCTCTATTTCCCCGCTAACAATCTAAACTAGTATAACTTATAGTAAAACTCTTCAACCTCCTTTCTTTTCTCAAAATTCCAGCAATTAGGTAAACAATCCAACCCAAAAGGTCAAAAATGGCTACAAAATTTCATTTAAATGATCTGTTTCCCCAATTTGTATGGGAAGAAAATTAATGAAAAACAAAACAACAAAAAATAATTGAATAAATCTAAAACTATTTTGAATTCCGATTCAACAAACATCAATTTCACTTAATCTTTTCAGTGATAAATAATCTAAAAAAATTTAAAATTTTCACATATTATCTTCCTTTTCCAATTTTGACAGCAATCCAATAAAGAAAATGGCAATACAAACAAACCTAGAAATAATAATAATAATAATAATAATAATACTATAAGAAGAAGAACTACCATAAGATAATCTCCCTGACATATTTACCAAGTGGGGGTTTGCAATGCAGCTTTCTAGGTAGCGTTGAAAGTGAGAAAGGTCTAACATTCTTGGTTGTTGCAAAGAAAAATGAGCTTTGGAAATGGGTTTTGAGCGATGCAAAGATTGCTGGAAGTGAAGGAATTGGGTGCGAAAGTGTGGGAATTTGGAAGGTAGCCATTGTTGGACCAGAGGAGAGAGAGGCTTAAGGTTTTGCAGTTGAGGCTTTAGTAGAAGTTCAAAACTTTTTGTAGATATTATTAGTAAGTGCATTTGGCTGCTTGAATATGGCTATCCACTACAGGGAAGCTAGGATTTACTTGTGCTGGAGATCTGAAAAAAAATTTTAAACCCGATAATTCGTGGATCTGTATTGTATATATATATTTTTTACGTTATAATATGTTTTAAAGTATTTTATATTTAAAGTTGATAGTGAATCAAATATTTATATTTTTAGTAATATTCAAATCTACATAGCTGTCTTAAAATTCAAATATGTTTATTATCTGTATTAAATTTGCACATAACTATATGAATTCAAATCTGAATTACATAAGATTATCTGTCAAATTATAAATCTTTTAAATTCAATAAATAACTGATCTTGAAAACTAAGTTTCAATTCTTTCCATCAATATAAAAATTTGCATTTTACTTAAATGTAAATTGATTCGATATCCGAATCCATTATGCACAAAAGTAATATGCATTTGGATGGCAGATTCAAGTATCTAAATTCATTATCCAAAAAAGTAATTCGAATTTATATAATAGATATCTAAATATTTATATTTGCATCCAATATATCCAAATAAATAATATCTTACAAGTTAGCATGAAAAATCACATCGAACATATAAACATATAAAGCACCTTTCATTAGCGGCTAGTGAAGGTGTTCATAGGTCGAGCCACACTAAAAAATTTGATTCCCTCATCCAAGCCCAGGTTAAATCAAATTTAAACTGATTCAAAAATTTATTTTATTTTTAAAATAATATTAAAAATTTAAAATTATTTTATATTAATATTTATAATTAAATTTAAATAAAAAATAATTTTTATTATTTAAATACTAATTCAAGATGGACCAAGCAATGCAAATTGTAAAAACTCCTGCTCACGTATGATCCAATATAAGTTGAGAGATGATTTTGTACTGCTTGGGTTACAAGGAAAAATTGATCGAAACAATGCAAATGAACAAGCTTCAAGCGTAGACTTGCTCATTGGCCCGTCTTAGATAAAAATTTTATAAATTCAAATAAGTTTAAAACGTTTTGAATTATTATTATTTATTTAAATTTAATTATAAAATATATATTAATATAAAATAATTTTAAAAATTTTTTAAACAGTAAAATGTAATGTTAACTAGCTTAGATCCAAAATGAACCGAACTTGGATAAAAAGTTTAAAAAATTCAAACTGTAACTTGACCTAACCTATAAATAAGTGTAAGCGTGATTTGAAAAGAAAAACATATGAATTTTCGTTTTAAATTTTGATTTTCTCCATCGTTAATATCCATCATTTGTTATATATGTAATCATGAAAATAAGCCACAAGTGAAAATGCAACATTGATCATAATTTAAATCCCCGACTGAATTGTTATCAGTACGAGGCAGAGCCCTATGTCTACTCAAGTTGCTTCCTGAGAAGGAATTTTTGCCCAATTCAAACCAAAGAACTGGTTGATGAACTTTAAATCTGTGGAAATGATACCCTGCAGGAATAAAGCAGTAGAGGAATGCAGGCTTACATTGTTCCAACTCTTCATTTTACTCTTTATTTTTTTAGTGTACCCATATCCGATACCAATGTCTAAAGCATATCAGATATCAGTATAGAGATATGACCCTCTTAAAACCCTTTAAAAAAATAGAAAATTGAACATACCTATTTCGGACACATACCCATGTTTGACATTCACACTAAGTGTGAATATGGAATGGTTTAAGAACAATAACACAGTTTTTCGAGCACGAGTACGAGGATATAAACATCCAAAGATCCACCAAATACATGTAAAATTAAAAAAAAAAAAATTTAAACATACACTTATCTACCCGAATCCAAGTAATATAAATTAATTGTCATTATGATTCAATTCCATTCAACCATACTGGTGGTGCAGTGTAATCGAAATGCATCTGAAGAAAAAAAAAGGAGAGAGCTATTCCCACCATGCAAGAGTGCCTTTTCGATATTAAACTTGTTTTTTCTTCTAAAAGAAAAAATTGTTGACTAAACAAATCCGAGTTAGAAGATCAAAGTATAAGTTGATGCAAAATGGATAGTTTTAACAAATTGATGAAACTATTAGGAGACATACAACTATTAGAATTTAGGATTTCATTTCTGAAAATCTCAAAAGTTTCAATTGAGCTGAGGTATTTGTATATCAATTTTCTAGAGTCTAAATATAGAATATATATATATATATATATATAATTTCCTTTACCAAAAATAAAATTTCGATATGCTATTGCCAGACGTTTATTCCGAGTCCCAATTGGGAATGTTCGCCGTTGCTTCATTCACCATCTTCACAAGGGTCACCTGCAGTGCAGACACAGTAATTAGAGCACATAAATTTGGGAATAAAAGGGGGATCAAAATTGAACGACAAATGCACGGATTCGAACGCAGAAATGCGCAAAAGAATAAAGCTATCGAACGGACTTAGAAAAACGATTCAAGACTCAAATTCGGAACTGAATCAATGAAAAGAAAAAAAGAGCTCTATGGCCTAACAGCATGCTTCCAGAACAAGAACCCTCTCGAATAGCATATTCAAGCAAACGCCAACCCTAACGTGAACTATATCTAATTGTTTTTCTTCGGTTATCAAGCTGAAGTTCACCTCAAACAAAATGTGGATTTGCTAGGTTTTGACCTGGCTCGTCTTGGACTTATTTCAGCCGAGGCAAGTTCGAATAGTTTACTGTATGACTTGCCTCTGCTTTACCAAGCATAGTCACCAAGAAAACAAGGACGTTTCAAACCAAACAAAATGCAATACATGGTGATGTAGAGAGATAGAATAGCACCCTAGTTCACAGCCCATAGTCTCCACTCTCCGTCATGCTCCTCACAATTCCTGGTGAGCACACTAACGATATTCCAAACGAGGTATTTTCCAAAATCCCAATGAGTCAAAACATAAAATAATCGCACCCGATACAAGCCAGACTTCAATGCCATGACGATTTTAATTTGAATAGAACCAGATATGGATACTAAGTTGCAGCTTATATAATGAATAGTTTTTCTTAAATACTGATATTTATAAAGACGTACCACACTTTCCGGGACCCCTAGAGGAGGCAAGGAGAGATTTCGTGGTGGTGGTCCACGTAGATATGATCTCTTGTCGAATCGCCACTCGCCGATTTTACCATATGTTAACTCGCCCTGACAGTAAAAATGACAAATAAATGAAGTTAGAGGCAATGTAGAAACAAGTTAAAATTTAAAACAAATAATGTCGGTAGTCATATTTGGAATAATAAGCTATGTTGTCCCAACTCTTCATTTTTCTTTAAGTATCCAAGTCCTACAGTCATATCCGACACATTTTCAGATATGAGAATATAGCCCTTCAAAGACCTCTAAATACATGGAAAAACTTAGAAAAAATTGAACATATATATATCCAACATTCACCAAGTAACAAAGATGCCAAGAACCAATAATAAAATATGTAAAAACAGTTTTACCTTCATGTTGTAGTCGCATCCGTAAGTGTAATGAATTATGAACTTTTTCCCGATTTCCAGATCCCATGGTGGCTGAATTATGAACAAAATAATAAAATGCAACAAGCATCATCAATGCTGCACCCAAATGTAAATGAAAACTATAGGAAAAAGCTATGTTGCTCCGACTCTTTGTTTTTCTTGAAATATCCGTGCCCGATAATCACGCTCGAGTTCGTGTAACATGGGGAAAAGAAAACTTTCATGAAAAGTGAAAACCTTTGAAAAAGAAGGTGTCGAACCTGCAGCATGAAGTCCTTCCGAAGAATATGTCGCACGCCATGCAAAGCGGATGCCACAGCATAAGCATACCTTGTGTTCGGAAAACATGTCAGTACCAAAAATCTATATTGCTCTGACTATTCATTTTTCTTGAAGTACCCATATCCAACGCTTGTGTCTAAAGCATATTCAGACTTGGATATAAGGATATGATCCTCTCAAAACCCTCCAAATACTTGAAAATCTTGGAAAAAAAAATTAAACATACCTATGTTGGACACATATCCGTGTCCCACACTTGCACCAGAGTCCAAGTAACATAGCCAAAGTCATGCAAAATGATTTAATATTTTCAAAAATGAACAGCCATTTAGACACCAATACTTACATTTCTAGCACCCATCCAAAAGTTTTATCGGTTTCTGGGTCGTCCTTCATCTTTAAAGAAACATTCATCCAAGTAGGAGCAATTTTTTCCAATAAATCCTGTGAAGCATCTCATTTTAATCGACAGAAAGGATATGACTTTTTATAACAGTATCAAATTCAAATCTACAACAAACCTATGTTTCTCTGACTTTTTATTTTTCTTAAAGCACCAATGTCCGACTCTCACGTCTGACACATTTTCAAACATGGTTATGAAAATATGACCCTCCAGAGATACATGGAAAAACTTCAAAGAATTGAACATACCCGTATCTGACACTCGTCCAAGTAAAATAGGAACAAACAATAATAATGACAATGGGAATGACATTAAGGGTGACAACAGAGGAACAAATACAATCATCAGATAATGGATCTAATATTCAATAGTGAATATCAACCAAGTGGCAAAACAAGTGCAACCTATGTTGCTCCGACTCTTCATTTTTTTTTCAAGTACCCTGTCCAACGCATTTTCGAACATGGATATGGGAATATGACCCTCCAAATATGTAGAAAAACTTAGAAAAAAATTTGAACATACCCTTGTCAGATACTCAGACCTGAGTTCGAGTAACATAGAGTGCAACTACTTTAGATACTATTAGTTGTTGCACAACAAAATTTGCATCAACCCCAATCTATAAATCAGTTCATAGCAGATTTTACCTTCTTTATGATGACGGGGGAATTGCCGATCGGATCGATATTCGTCACTGGTCCCATCTCCTCGGGGAAAAACTTCCTTAACAGCTTTTCATTCTCAGCCGGCTTAATGTAGAAAAAAGGGAACGCAGCTGGGTATCCTCCATGCGCAAGATTAGGCAGAGGAGTGACAAAAATGTGGTCTGGCTCCGCCATCAATATATACCTGCATCGAGATAAAAAAGGTTAACGTGCTTAAGAACCGATCAAGGTACAATCTATGTTGCTCCGAATTTTTACTTTTCTTCAAGTATTTGCGTCCGACACATATTTGGTATAGGTATGAGGATATGACCATCCAAACACATGGAAAACTTAGAAAAAATTAAATATATCCACGTCAAACACATACCAATATCCGACATTCAAGTAACATAGGGTACGATGAAAATGATAATTAAATATGATATGTAAAAGCACTTACTCTTCCTCAATTGTAGCCTTTTCCAGCCACTGCACAAAAGCCCACGGTCGATTTAAGACAATATATCCCTGAGAATCAAGAGGAATCTTTTCAGGAAAGGCGTAAATGATGCGGATTCTAGATATAAAGACAATCCTGGGAATTTCGAATTTATTAGACAAGAAACAGAATAATGTTCAAATTGCCAAAGAAAAAAAACAAGTGAACTCAGCATTAAATCTTCGATGTTCATTTCTCCAGCTGATGAAAATTTTTATTTATAAAAAAAAAAAAAATCCACATATGTAGAATGCATTCTTTCAAGTTATATGGATCTATAATTGTTTCGATGCCATTAAGGTTCATGACAACCAATAAGAACATCCAAGAACTCTCCAATTACATGGAAAAACTTCTAAAAGAAAGTAAACATGCCTATGTCAGACATATACCCGTAATTGACACTCAAACCCGAGTCTAAGTAACATAGGTTTCAAGAATGCCAATCTTCCGTAGAAATCTTACGCCCTGATTTATTTGTTAACTAACTACTTTGTAACAAAATAGTTCACTTTGTCTATGAGTAGATTGATGACTCAAACTAATAAAATGAAAATTTAAGACCTTTCTTAGCCTTACAAACACACATAAAAGAAGTGCCAGCGACTAGCGGTAACCAAAAATACAGCAAGGAGAAAAAAACTCACCCGATCAAGCCCTGCTGGAAGAGGATCAACTATGACAGTAGGAATCTCATTCATCAAGTTGTCAGGACTTCCCGAATGTAAAATCCGCGTGAAACCTCCCATCTCCGAACCTGGCAAGTCCCTCTGCTTCTTATACCAATAGTACATAATCCGACACTGCCATTTGCTGTATGGAGCATCAGTCGCTGTTAAGGCAACATGGAAAGGCAGTTTGGCGTTCTTCTTTTTCCTCACGTTTTCAGGCATCTCAATGACGGGATCGAAAAGTATGCTACCATTGGAGTTGTCGACTATCCAATTCGAAATAGATCTATTGTGCGCTACCATTGTTACCAGATTATATGTGGCAAAGCAAAATCCGAGAACTAATGTAACTAGAAGGAGTGGCGAAGCATGTCCCATATTCTTTCTCAATATCATTGATGGTTGTAATCGAATTTGAACTCTGATCCTCCAAATTATTAGAAATCTCCCAGTTCAAATTACTTAAAAGCGATCTCTACACTCTGAAAACATTCAAACTGGTTAACGATGAAAAGGCCAATACTCCATTAGCTTCCTACCATGATTGAAGTTCAAGTTGACTTGCAGGTAAATGCAAGCTCCAGTAGCACCTTCAGAAGAATTACAGTAAATCAATTCGACGCAGATCAAGAAGCAAAAAAGGTTACGGACTTAGAGAAATCAACAGGAAATCGAAATCAAGCAAAACTTTTCATAAATATGAAGCTACGTTGCTCCGCCTCTTCATTTTCTTAAACTACACATGTCCAACATATTTTCGGACATGGATATAAGGATATGACCCTCCAAATACATGGAAATTTTTTTTTAAAAAATGACCATACTTATGCTAGATACATATTAGTATCCGGAACTTACATCCAAGTTCGAGTAACGTAGATATGAAGTACTACTTCGCATCAATTATACGGATGTTGCTACCAAAAAATTAAAAAAGAAAAAATAGAAAGACTAGCCAGCAAATCTACCTAAAATGGAAAAGATGTTAATGAGATGAAACATCAAAACAAAGGCTCACAGGTAAATCAAAATTCAAGAAATGTTTCAAAGTAGAATAACAGATTTTCTCCATATAAGAATCAAAGAAATCCAAAAAGAAGAACAAAGAGGAATACATATCTATGTTACTCCGATTCTTTATTTTTCTTGGAGTACTCGTGTCCAACATATTTTCAGACATGGGTAAGGGGATATGATCCTCCAAGAATTCTCTAAGTACATGAAAAACTTAAAAAAATTGAACATACATACGTCGGACACGTAGTTTTTGAAACTTCCACTAGTAACATAGCATAGAAGAATAAAAAACATCCCAAAAGAAGAACAAAGAGGGATACATATTCCATAAAACCAAACAAAACCTTCAAATTCATCAAATATCAATTAAAGCAACAATGCAGTTGGCAAAATTAAACACTTTTTCTTCAAGGATCAAACTTTCAAACAGAACATTTCAAAGCATACCAGACAAAATTCAAGGCAACCTACGATCAAGCAATCTTCGGACATACAAGAACTAAACAGGAACCATACAAGATAGTCAAAACATGACACAACCAAGCAGCTTTGTCAGAATTGAGATCACGCAAACTAAATAAGTGAATAAATTAAACATAACCCTGGCACTAGTATGCACAATTAAAAGCGTTTACTAAAAACAAGTCAAAAGAACAAAAAATAATTAAATGAAGATGCATAAATGAATAAAAAAACGATTTTTCATGAACTTTGACTAAAGAGCAAAAATGGGTATCTATTAAAAATTAAGAAAGAGTGAGAATTTGACAGCAAAGGAATGATTTTTAAAGCAAAAAAAGAGTAAAATAAGAAAAACCCAGAAGCAAGCTAAGAACTTTGGAAGTGAATATATACATTAGTTTTTAAAGCTCATTAGCTCAAAACCCATATGTTCCTGGTTTCATGAAATTTATTACATGGCATAAAACAATGAAATATACATACAACTCCCCCCCCCCCAAAAAAAAAATTGTTAGACACTGTTTTTTTTTTTTTTTACATGCAAGAGAGAGCAAAACTTACAGTAACGGTGACGTGAGCTGAGAGAAAGAAAAGAAAAAAAAAATTAAAGAATCTGCCTTTTTTTTTTTTTTTTTTTTTTTTTTGTTCTTTGGAGCAAGTTTAAAGATTGTATGAGAGAGACTTGCAAAGAGAAAAGTTTCCTTTTTTTTTAGGAGGGGTTGGTCGCATTGGTGGGTTTAGATTTACTTAAATTTTCTTTGGCATGGGAGAAAGTAAAAAGGAAAGTTGGAAATTAAGATCCATCATATATGGAATTGAATCTATGAATTTTATCAAATGAAGCAATAAAAGGAAAAAAAAAAAAAAAAGGAAAATGAACAATTTTTTGTTCTTTCTGATAGAAAATTTGCTTCAATTTTCTAAAGGAATTTATTTATATTTATTACAAATTAATTGGGTTTATTATTTATTCCATTAGTACTAAAATTAAAAAATAATAATTCATGAATTTATATTATATTTATATATATTATTATATCATAATTATGTTTAAATTATTTTTTATTTATATAAATTTTTATATATTAATAATTATATTATATTAATTTTAAGATATTTATTTATACGTATTATGTTGAATTATTTTTTTTTATAACATCATGTCCAAATCAATTTTTTATCTCCTTTGTTTCTTCAATGTAATTTTCTTCACCTCCTTATCGCTACGCTTGGCAGGGCAGCCTTCCATTGCTGACTTTGCCATTGCTAGTTTATTACTTTCTCCCTCCGCTCGATCTTTAGACGTTAAATATAAATATATTTAATTTTTAAAA
>JBBYHL010453825.1:1933-15699 GCA_038381835.1 Adansonia madagascariensis | reverse complement strand
TAGCTTAGAATTTAAAATTATGTAAAAGTGATTACATTTAACATAAAATAAAAAAATGATGTAAACTATACTCAAACCCGAACCCAAACCCGAATTAGCCCAAACCCGAATTGGCCCGAACCTGAATTGGCCCAAACTTGAATTGACCCGAACCCGAATGAGCCCGAACCTGAATGGACCCAAACCCGAAAGAACCTGAACCCAAAAAAATTCGAACCCGAAATGATCCGTCCCGAACCCGCCTGAACCCGCCCAATTGCCACCTCTACTTATAATGCAGTGGTAAATTTGCATTTTAACCTGATTATTTTAACACTACTTGTATACCTAAAATTGAAATTTTTATAAGCTGAACTGGATTAGGTTTAGTTGAGACCTTCAAATCTTGAGCTCAAGTTTGGATACATCCAGCTAAGGAATTTATAGTTTTTATTAAATATTAAAGAAATATTTTAGAGCAATAGTTTAATTTTCAAAGTATTTATGTATTAAATTCCGTTAAAATAATTATGTATTATTAAAATTGTACCAGAAGTCTTAGGTCTAGAAAATTCTATCCAATGCTCAAGTTCAAAAGGGAACAAGCTTGCAAGCCTAGTATTTAGATTAGCTTATGCATAAGTCTAATATATAGTATTAAGTTGGATGTTCTTTTTTTTTTTTTTCCCTCTTTTTCTTTTCTTTCAAAATTATAGACTTTTTTTTGAACATTTGCAAACTTGACATATTATGTAAAATTATGTTAATGAATGCCTGGAAATGATGAATAAAGTTATCAATTATGGCATTTAATATATTATTATAATAATAAATAGTATATTAACTAACCTTATAAATTACCTTGAGACCACCCATTGGCAAAATCCTATTACATAAAAACTATTAGGATACTATATAGTAATTTTACATATAACATACATATTTGGTACTTATATGTTTGGCTCTCATTATATATGCTCTTTTAAAAGACTATTTTTAAAGCTATTGGAGGTTCTTTGGTGAAGAGAAGAAACGTTGTAAGCAGGTGAACAAGATGTTGCTACAAGAATATAGAGAGGAAAGACTAGAGAGTGGAGACCTTGAAATATTGAGTACAGCAACAGGTGGTGGTTGGTGAGGTGGAATACGGTTGAGTATAGCTGGGAAGGTAATTAAAGAGTGGAGAAATGCAAAAAGAGATTAGGAATAAAATATTTGACAAATGCCAAAAGTCCTTTAGGAGAGTTGAGAGAACTCCAATTTATAGGGCTTAGGAGAAGAGTGACAATACTTGGATTAGGAAAATGAGTTACTATTTTTTTTTTATGTTTAATCATGTAATAAATAGTTGTCTGCTACAAGCATTAATGTTAGGAGTTCATTGGTAATAGTTATTAATGAACAATAGTTCATCACTTGTTCTTAAAAAAAGAGAGAAATACTCATATTTCAAAAAATGATTAACAAGAACCCTTTTAACTACCTCCATATCTGATTCACCTAGTCAAACTCTTTAGACCATCCTAATAGTGAAATTAGTTGAAGAAAGTTGCCCTAGTTCGAGGTTATTTTCACTTATTCCACTTTGATGAAGTAGTATCAGGTGGAATGTCTTTTGTAAAATACCTTTCGGTAAAGGTGACTTTCCATGAGAATGTTGTTCCATAAATGACTTGTTACATGGATATTTATTCTGAACAAGAGCTATTCTAAAAAGAGACTATTTTGAACAATCTGAACGAGAGTTTTTTTTAAATAATAGTTATTCTGAACAAGAATTATTCTAAAATAAGAGCAATTTTGAACAATAGCTGTTCTAAATATAGGGTGTATTGAATAGGAGTTGTTTTGAGTAGAAATTATACTAATTAATAGAAATTTTAAACACAAACTGTTCTAAACGAGAGTTGTTTTAAACAATTGCTTTGAATAAGAGTTGTCTTGAAGGCTGGTTTTTCTTGAACAAAATGTTTCCAATAGAGGTGCGTTCGGTGAATCAGTGCCAGTGAAGGGACATGATTATTTGTTCTAGGTTACCTTGGTTGTTATCTTTGTAAGTGCAATTTCTTGTAAAACAATATTACTTTTCTCTAAGAATGTGGATATTATAATAAATAACTAAATTAAGTGTCTATATTTTGCCCCCTGCATGAGAATCTTAGTAGAAGAATTTCTCATACAAGAGTAATGTAATGAAAAGTAAAATATGAAAAAACAGTGGTAAAATATCATAATTTCATAATTTGGAAGTAGATGACGTGAGGCTTCGCCGAAGAAAACATGCGAACAATAAAAAATAAATAAATAAATTATGTTAACAAATTCATTTTCTCACTTGACTGCCCCTTGCATGGAAAATCATTAAAAAAATAAAAAAGGGTTCCATACATACAATTAAACTAAAAAGAAAGAAAATCATACAAATGAGAAATAAATAAATTACGTAAGTGGAATCGTATTAAAATAAATTAAATGTTATGGAACTGTTTGGAAAATATATACGTATAATAAAATAAAAGAATGGGGCATAGTATGCTACTACTATACCCTAAAAAATAGAGCATAAAACACGGCTACTACGCCTTTAAAAAATAGGGTGCAACTGTTGCTTAAAGTAGTAGCTGTGCTATGCAGTAACTGCACCTAATATTGGGTGTAGCATTCAGCTGTAAATTTTTTTAACAAAAATAGACTAGTTTTTGATAAATTTCATAGTAAAAAATTTATGGAATTAAATTAAAAAATATAACTACGCAATATTATATCCTAAAGAAAGTGTAAAATTTTGCGCTACATGCAAAAAATTAGGGAATAATATGTTGCCACTATGCCCTAAAAAATAGAAAAATAGAAAAATAGGATACAATAGTAAACAAGAACAGTATATAACTTTTTATTTAAGCTTTTTGCTTCATTCTGGAGTATATCCCTGAAACATATTGGCAAAATCGCTAAATGAATCTAAAAGGTTAAAATATAAAATATATAATAAATAATATATTTTTGTTCACCACAACAAATGGTCAAAGTGTAAAGTTCTGGTGACATGAATTCATTGAATATATATATATATATATATATATATATATATTATAACATCCAATTTTATCTAAGCAGTCATATGCACATGTTTATGTGTGCAGAACGAAAATAATAAAAACTAAACAAATCAATTAAGACCATGGTTTGTAAAACATCTTATTGTCATGATAGCTTGTCCTAACAAAGAACCAAACAAGGTAATATTTATAATCAAGTCTAATAAAATTATCGTGTGTTACATGCAAATATCTTGCCCACAACAAGTCTATGCTCTTTTGGGAAAAGAATAATAATAACAAAGAAATAAATTAGATGAAGTATTGCTACTTTCAATTAAATTGATCTTAACACTTTGTTGTTGTGCCGAGAAAATAAGGCATAACAAGCTACTTTGCGCCCTAAAAATAGGGCATAACAAATCTTTTACATGATCCGTGATCTCGTGTATGAGAAAACTATTAAGAGGTAGATTTCTAAAGAAAAACTAATTATCAATTTCTTTAACTCTAAGATATTCTTGTCTATACAAGAGTCCAGCATTGCTAGTAGGTAGACAAGTTTGATGGTTATATAGTTAATTTTAATATTCCTCGATGAAATATGCTCACTATCCTATTGAAATCACTTGTTTCTATCCCCAGCTTCTTATGTGTTATATACCACTTTTATCATTTTTATGCCCTAAAGTTCACATTCCATTGCTTAGACAATTTGGAGTAAAGTAATATAATTTATTTATTTACATAAACAAACAGAAAAACAAGTAATAAAAATATATATGTTCAAGAAAACTTTTTTTTTACTTGATTGTATATGTTGAGAAGTGTGTCCAAATATAATATGGACATTGCATATATATTATAATGAGAAAGAATATGTATTTAAAGATATATAGAAAATATTTACTTACTTTTTTAGTTAAAGATCATAAGATCTCTAAAATAATTTTCAAATACTACTACTACTACTATTATTAAGTATCTACACATATTATTCAAACATTTTTTAGCTAAAATAATAATATTTCAAAGTCAACATAACAATATATATACATATTCTTAGCGACGATAACAACATATCTTTTTTCTTTAAAGCTAATATAAAAAATAATAATATGGTTTGAAAGGATTGTTAATGTTTTTGTATGTCTTGTTAAAAGAGGTAAGTAAATTTTTGTCATTAATCATTTTGATTTTCTAAAGCTTATAAATAGAGAATTGTTTTGAGACAAAGTTTCATCTCAAAGGAAACAAAAACCTTGATTTCTCTTAAATTTTAAAGCTTAAATTCTCTCAAGACTATTTGGATTTGTTTTAATCGAGTAAATTATTCTCAAGAACATGAATTATTGTGTATATTTTTTTCTCAAAATCTTCTATTTTTGTTTAATAAAAGAAATTTAGATTGTAACTAGGATTGGGTGCAACATGTGCCCCTCAAATTTTAGGTGTATAAACTTTAGATTATTAAAATTGGCATATGGCTGCATCCATTAAATTGGATACTGCATCTAATAAATTGGATGCTACACCCACTAAAAAACGGGCTATCCAATAAATTGTGGACACTGCATATGTCCATTAAATTGGACTTTAAAAATATATATGCATAGGAGATATATTTTTATGCATATGTATAAACACTTATATGATATTTTGTTGTTGAATTAGTAGGTGTTTCCAAGATCAATTACAGACAATCTTCTCGCACTGCTTGGGCATCTATGAAGAAGAGAGAATATTATTTATGATGACCTTTCTTCAGCTCCTCTTGGTAAAAAAACTCATATTCGTATGGTTAGAGATCGTGTTCCTCCATTTGTTCTTAAAGATTGGTCTGATCAAATTATCAAAAAAGAAAGAGAAGACTGTTTCTAGGAGAAGTGCATAAAAATGAGATTGCTACGTTGGTTATTCTTGGCAAAGTAGTAGTTCTAAAGTGTAATCGATTTTTAAAAAATGTATTACGACCGACTCTGTTCTCAAGTCGATTTGAATGTGAAGAATATCCTCTTTCGATAACTAAGTTTAGCTTGAATTCACAACCTGTTCAGGGTTAAAATAGTTGGGTGAATAATGTCTTAGAGGAATCTGCTTATGTGAAATCTTTTTTGTTAGCAGAAGTGTTTGATGATGTACGTGTCACTTCCAAACTTTACATTAACAAATAAAGAAGAATAGATGTATGGCATGCTATTGTTATGAAATGGAGTACCTTTTTCTCACATGACGGTTATTGCTTGAGGAGAGTTCACTTTTACTCTTAAGGATGTACATGTTCTTCTTGAGCTTCCATGTATTGGAAAACATAATATTTGTTCTCTTACATTATCTTAAGAGGAGGATCAAATTCATGGCTTCTTTTGTAATTTGCTTGATTCTCCAATTGGATTGGTATGTTTCACTATAAATTCCATCCCATAAAAGGTGATAATAGCTCTCTTAAGTTTCTTGATTATAAACATGAATTTGAAGCATTATTAATTAGGTGGCTAGCTCAACATGTCTTTCCATAATGCCTCGATAACGAAATCAATCCAACAGTCATCCCTATAGCTATTAAAATAGCTAAAGGTATATGAATATCTCTAGCTATATTCTATTTGAGATCTCTTTATAAGTAATTAGACTTGTATCACTCAAAGACTGAAGTTCAGCTGGTATAATCTTTTATGTACATAGATGTTTCTTTCATTCAAATGTGCTTACGGGAAAGGTTCCACTCTTGTGCTCTTATGCCTTATCCATATCCTTCAACTATTATTTCTTCTTCTAGCAATTTTTCCTAGAATGACTATAGGGCTTAGGTATGTCACAATCAAAAGTCAAAAGGAAATATTCTTAAAATGCTAGATGTGACTAAAGAGTTTAAGTGGCGTCCATACTTACAGGTGAAAAATGGTTATGATAATCCTTATTCATACTATGGTACTCTGGATTAGTCTTAGTCTTAGAAACCAAATAGCTAAGAAATTGAATTCTACTTTCAAGTAGATTGTATTATGTTACCTTCTATTATTAAGACTTTTAATGCTGAGATTAATAGAAGTATATATTTTGTTGAAGTATATTCGATGTATAGAGTGGTGTGCTAATTTCGGAGTGATAAGATGGTTTCACGTGAGCCTTTCACACCATTGATTGAACATTTTTCTCTTTGTGCTTCTAAGTTTCTTCTTGATAATATCTTTATAAGCATAAAAAGATTAGATGCAATTTTATGCCAACATTCAATAGAGAGACTTATTGTAGTTTTGGGTGGCTTAGTTGTTGAAGTAAATGCATATCTGACTGGACATCCTTTTGCATACCATTAACTAATTCTAAGAAACATCTAAAGCTTTCCCCTATTGCTCAAGGTGATATATCTCAATACTTGATCCATGTCTCTAGCAAAAAGGTCAAGTGGATAGAGAGATTGTTAGTGTTTTTGCTTCTTATATTCAAATCAAAGGAAAAGAAAGCATTTCTCTTCTCCTAAAGCAAGTTGTTCTAATTCTTTTTTTCCATTTTTCTTTTTCTTTTCTTAAAGCTATATTTTTTTCATCTTCATACTTTATTTATTTTATTTTTTTTACTTTTGTATGAGAAAGAATTTGTTGTAGATGATGACAAGGAATCTTATAACGATGAATTGGATGATAAGTGTGAAAGTAAACACTTCCTTGATTAGAAAACATTGGCAATGCTGATGAAGCTAATAGTGTAGAAGTTGAAGATGATGTTGCTTTTTTAGGTTGAATATCCAGATGGAGCATTCTAGATCTTTTATTAATATACATTCTGATGATTGTTTAATGATGATGATAACGATGTTGTTTAGAATGAGGATTTTCATATTGTTTGGGCACAGTCTATTCAGAATGGGGATTTTACTATCGCTGATAATGATGTTGATGTTGCTTTTGCTCTATATGTTTCTTCCTCCCCAGCGTCTGTGCACAATTATACTATTAGTGCATTTGGTATTTCTGGAACTTGTTCACGAAATATTTCTATTAAACTTGATTTCCATGGTTTCTCTGTTTTGTCAAAATGTGTGAAGTATTTGAAAAATATTTATCAAAAAGAAGATGTTTTCTAGGATACGTGTATATTTCAGAGTTCTAACTTCATCTCTTTTACATTAGATGTGTTGGGAAAGGCTTTGCTGATAGTTGATGCTCCATGGTCTAGCATTTCTTCAGAAAAGTAATGATTACAATTCATAAATGATACCATGAAAGCCAGATTCAAGCTTAATTGTGTTTATACATACACATCTAGAGCCAAAGCTTTTCTTTCTATAAGAGTTAATAAGCATCAATTAGAAAAAGAGGTGGGAGAAGTTATTGCAAAGATTACTTCACTATAAAAAGAAATAGAATTGATGAAAAATAACAAAACTAGGTTGCAAAAACAATTGGATTCCATTTCTCAATTCAGTAGTATGAGCTATAGTTGGCTAGATTCCTTTTGTTAATAGTTTTTTTTTTTGTTTTGAAACTTTGATATAGATAAGAATACATCTCTTTTTTGCTATGTTATGAATACATTTCATCTGTTTTTCATAATACATTTGTATATATGTATGCAACCAAGGAAAACTTTTCTCAACTTCATATCAAGGAGAGAATTTCTCTTAACTTGAAATTTAGGAGATATATCAAATCTCATTTTAAAGTGTTAAAATTGTCTCTAAAATAAACATAATAGCATATAGTCGAAGTATAAGCGATATAGCTGTGGTTGAAGTATGATCTATTTCTTAACTATCATACTTTCTTACAAAAAAAATAGATTTGAATTGTAATAAGCTTTACTCACGATGTAATATTGAAGAGAAAAGATAAAGTATCATACATGAAATTGTTTATGTATAAAAATTGATGGGTGCTGTGATAGCACTATTTTTTGGATTCATCAACTTGCAATATCTGTTTTCTTTCACTTTATGCACTTGATATGGTCCTTCCCACGTTGGATTGAATTTAGTGACTAGTGTTCCTTTTATTATGTTTTCTAGAACATGTAGTACTGAATCGCTTTCTTCAAAATTTCTTATTTTCCCCAATTTATCTTAAGCTGTACTTAATCTTCTTTGCTAGATTGACAAATTCTTCTTTGCTTTATCTCTTCTTTCTTTAATGCTTTTAACTCCAATATTTGCAGGCTGTCATTACCAAGTTTGGCTTCTAAGGTTAATCTTGCAAATTAAACTAGTATCTCTGCAGGAGGTACAACTTTTGTTCTATATAGAAGTGAAAAAGAATTATCTTCATAGGTCCCTGCTTGGAAGTCCTATATACCCATATGCCACCGGTAATGCATCTATCCACATCTTTGGATCTTCATGCACCATCCCACTCAACACTTTAAGCAAAGTCTTGGTAGCTTTAGCTTGGCTATTACCTTTCGAGTAGTAAATAGTTGATTTAACATTATCTACATCATACAAAATAAGCAATTCTCTTTCACTACTGTTGAAGAATAGTGTTCCATTGTTTGACAATATCCTCTTTGGTATTTCAAAAGAAAAGCAATACTCTCCTTGATGACATTAGCCATTGTAGTCTTATTGCTTTTGGAAGGATAGCTTTCACTCACTCTATAAAACACTTTGTTGCTACCAATATCCATGTGTATCCCTTAGACAGGGATTGATAGGCCTAATTAGATCAAATGCCCAAGTGTGGAAAAGCCAAGAAGGAGTAATGCTTTGAAGTTCTATTGCCAGAGCATGTATGGCATTATTGTGGACTTAGCATGGATAATATTTTTCTTACGTGGTGTATAGCACCTACTTCCCTAAGTTTCAGAGTTTTTGATACAACTTTCTACCCCCTTCATGCTTTCCAGTACTCTTACAATGCATTTCATTTCATTTAAAAAAGAGCTCACCTCAGCTAAAGATATACACTTCAAAGACTTCCTTGAGAATGAGACTCAAAATAAATCATTCCCATTTAGAAAAAAAATATTGAGCTCTCCATTTGAGTTATTTAGCATCCTGCAATTAATTGGAAGAACTTTATTTCTAAGATATTTAATATACGACCTACACCAATCTGTAGAACTTACTAGAAAATGACATTCATGCATATCTGGTGGCTTAGAACACCTTTTACAAGACTTTTGCAATTACAAAGCATCCCTAGCCTTGGTTGGCCAAAAGTAACCTCTTATTTGTAGCAAATGATGCAATGGTGGACCTTTTTCCTTACACCACTTTTCATAAGTTACTTATAACCTTTATTTTACCTCATATTTGGAAATACACCATGTTAACACTCCACCAACATTTCTATGATATAGTATACTATGAATCAAACAAAATGTTTCAAACATAGAATATTAGCAGCGTAGGCTCAAGCAATTAATCAATGATAAGTGCACAGCAACCTTCACTATCATCATTATGGTTTAAAGTCTTAAGCAACTCACTAGCTGAGTCAGGTAGATTTCTTCTAACCATTAACATAATAATATTCTGATTCTCTTCTAGAATACAAATTTTAGAAGCTAAGGTAAAAAGTGCATCAACATACCTATTTGTGGATAATAGACTATGCTTACATCTGATAGTATGAAACTTTTTTCACAAAGCTTGCTCAAAGGTTCTATAGGAAACTAGTATAAGTTTCTTCAATTTAAACTTACCATTGGCCTTCTTAATAATAAGATTAGAATCTTCATGGACACATATTATTAACCCTAATAGTAGTTATTGTGAATGACCTTAAAATAAGTGCTTCATACTCTGCTTAATTATTGGTGCAAGGAAAGTCCAACTTTAATGTCAAAGAGATTGGTTCTCTACCTAATTATGGGGAATCAATAAGCTCTATTCTCTACTTGACATATCATCCAAGGAGATGTTATTTCTGCTTGAAAAAGAGAAAGTTTACTCAGAACTCTTCATCAATGAATCGACTTCTCTATCAAAAGGTATAAAAGCTATGTCAGCACCTCCTTCGCCAAAGAGCTATTTGTTGTTAGAATTAACCATGCAAGTGCACGTATCGCAACAAGTAATATAGTGATAAAGTAGAGTATTGATCCCACAAGATATTGATACTCAATTTTTTAAGTTCTAAAATTAAAACAACATAATCTTATTCAAACAATCGATTAAAAATTACTAATAATAATGATGATAATAATAATAATAATGAAGCAATAAATAATAGAAGTCTAAGATTACAATTTCTTTTAATACTTTATTGAACAAAACCCTATTCTTTTAACTTGACTAATAATAATGCTTTTGTTAACTTAGAGTTTTAATTTATTTATAAGTATCTTTTGATGGTCTTATAAAAATACCTTTCCTAATCAATTTACTATATTCATATGTAAATTGAATTAAAAGAAACTTATTAAGCTTAGACTTTAATTTCGTTACATTATGACATGCTTGTATATTCCTATCTAACATGTAGATAAATTTAACCTAATAAATGAATATGAAAAATATGTCATTCGATCCAGGTCTAAATATAAAATTTCCTTTTTCAAGTTCATTAAGGTTACCAAATTAATCTAATTGATGATTAAGCAATTAGAAGCATTAAGAACAAGATTAAACAAACAACTCGAATATCATTAAATTAACAAAAGAAAATAAAATAATTCAAATTACATGTTAAGTTCCATTGCAACCCTAGAAAAATACATCTAGTTCATAGCAAATATATAAAATATAAAATCAAAAAGTTTCACTGTTGTAATAATACAAGAAAGATAAAAAGAGTAAAGAGAGAGAAAACTAAGATTAGTCAAATCTTTAATCTTCAAATTTCCCTAAAATCTCTGTAGTTTCTTAAATATTATGGTGGCTTTTCTCCTCTTCTAAGAACTAAAGAAAAATAAAACTATAGAATATACGGGATAGTCTCTAATGTCCTTAAGTCTAGTCATAAAATTCTTATTTATAGGCAAAACCGTGAAGGTAAAAACTTGGTCTTCAAGTAGCTTGAACATATATTTTTAAAAATTGTCAAACTTAATCACTTGGCTTGATTGAATCCACTTTATTTATTGATTAAGTTGTTGTACTTTTGAAAACTCTTTTAGGTATTGACCTTCAAATATATGAAAATTATTTAAATAACTAAACAATTAAAATATAAGGAAAGTAAATAATACTAAATTAAAACCTACTAAAAATAAATAAAATAATACTACTCTAAATATAATTTTAAATAAAAATCTTTAAGACTTAGCTAATTTAATATGAATAATGAGACTTAATAACTATATTTTATAGAGTTATCACCATCAAAGTACAAATTTCATTCTCTTTCTTTTATATCCATAGAACAAACGCCTTCATGTAGTTCACCAAGAATAGAATCTATTATAACTTTTTCATATTAAGATGAAAAGTATGCTAGCAAATTTGATAGTGCCAAAGGCTTTATGGCCTTTGGCTAGCAACTAGTATGTCAAACTCTCTTAACAACAAAAGCCACCTAACTATCTTTTTTAATAAAGCTGGCTTGGAGAGCAAGTACTTAATAGGCTAACTTGGTCACTATTATGAGTTTATGAGCTATGAAATAGTGCAAAGTTTTAAGTAACAAACACCAAAATAAGATAATACTTCTCTATTGGCTGATAATTTAATTCACTACCATGCAAACACTTAATCAAGTAAACACAGGTTGCTGTTGCTTATCAATTTCTTATACCAATAATGCACCCATAGAATTAGAAGTAGAGGTAAGGTACAACATCATTGGTTAATCCTTTATTGACATTGTCATCATCATTGGAGAACTCAAGATCTATTCGATCATCTCAAAATCTTTCTATTGTTGTCCACCCAAACAAAAAAAACTCTTTTTTCCAAGAGAATCTAAAAATGTGTTATCATTCCTCCTAAGGTTGGAATGAACCTTTTGATATATGAAACATTTTCTAAAAGGCTCTTGAGTTGATAGATTGAATGGCCTTTACTTTTGTAAGATCAACATCTATATCTTTTTTATGCACCACAAAACCTAAGAAGTTTTCAGCATATTAATGATGCACTTCAAAGGATTCATTAGGGACTTGTATTTCTTACAACTTTCAAACACCTTTCTTAAATCTTTCAAGTCATTGGAAGCTTTTTCAGACTTCACCACAATTTCATCAACATAATCTTCCATACAATCATGCCTCATATCATGGAAGATCACTGTCATAGCATGTTGACAAGTTGCCTCTGCATTTTTCAATCCAAATGGAAAAATAATGTAGTAACAGTTGCCAAATTGAGTTCCGAAGGCTATTTTCTTTGCATCACCTAATGCCCTCTTAATCTAGTTATAATCACTAAACCCATCTATAAATAAGAATATTTCATGACTAGCAGTCGTATCAACTAGATTATCAGTGTTTGGCAGAGGAAAATCATCTTTGGGACATAACTTTTTCAAATCCCTAAAATTAACACACACCCTTGTTATCTTGTTTTTCTTTTTCATTGGCATAATATTTATGAGCCATGTAAAAAGATGTATCAGTTTGAAAAATCCTAACTTAAGCTACTTATTAGTTTCTTATTTAATTTGAGTCTCCACTTTGAAACACATTTACTTCTTAACAAGTTTACTTCCAAGAGAAATGTACAATTCATGACTAACAAGGTTGTTATCTAACCCAAGCATCAGGCAATGATATCTTATATTCTTGTGAGAATATGGCATGCCACATCTGCATTAATTACATGAAAGCAGGTTTGGTCTCGAACAAGACCCATCTTAAAATTCACTATCATCTGCCCCTAAGTTTTAATCTCTTTACTATCAAAGCAAGTAATGGTCATAAGATGCCTCAAGCTTTCGACATCTATCTTTATTACCTTTAATGTAGATAAAAGTATGAGATTCCAAGATAACCCACCATCAATGAGGGTCTATTTAATAGGATAACCATTGATGCTACTGTTCACATAAAGAGACTTATATGATAGGGATATGGTGTGCAGATATCTATATCTGTGAAAACTATGGCATTCTTGTATCCACTAGACATCTTTCCTGTAGGCTTTCTTACCAAATTACAGTCCCTATACAGTTCATGAGTAATTTTAACAAGTGAAAAAGCTACTTCCCTCTTTGATTCCTCCAAAAATCCTAATTGATCAAAGAAATGTTTAAAGTTTACTATTTTCTCAATGGATTCTATAATATAGGAAATGACCATTCCAATAGCCTATGCATCTTCAGAATAATTATTCAAATAAGTTGAGTCATCATTTAATGCATGGCTAATAGTATTCATATGCCCCGATACATTCTAATAAGCTGGCAG
Organism: Adansonia madagascariensis; assembly: GCA_038381835.1. Taxonomy (NCBI): domain Eukaryota; kingdom Viridiplantae; phylum Streptophyta; class Magnoliopsida; order Malvales; family Malvaceae; genus Adansonia; species Adansonia madagascariensis. Next base: position 2,398 of record JBBYHL010453825.1, on the reverse strand, counting down.
TGGATTGTTTTGAACTCTATTATTTTCACTAATATCTCCCTAACTTGTACCTTTTTATGAAATATTTTGAAAAGATTGCTAACTCTGCATTTAGATGATCTACCCTTCTGTGAAAATCATAATACTTTAGGTTAACTTTCTCCTCAACTATAGGGGTCATGGCATATAAGGTAGATTTATGTTACCATCCCTGATCCATTCTTAGAGAAGGGCTTTTCACTTTATCCATTAGAATTAGGAATGGTGGCGAATCAACATCATCATTTCATCTTGTTCTAACATCATCTCTTCTAGGATGTATGTTAGGTCGAGGAAGAACTCTTCTTTCCCTACCTCCTCTTAGATTGCATTACCATAAGAGTATTCCTCATTGTGAAACTATTGATTCCTGTTTGCCAAGGAACTGTATTATTGGTTCTTCTACAACTTCAACCAATGTAGCAAATGTTAAAATAGGTAAATCTT
>JBBYHL010453804.1:0-10475 GCA_038381835.1 Adansonia madagascariensis | reverse complement strand
TTAAGTTGGAGATGACTTTTGGGTTGGAAGCAAAGGTGATAATGTACTATGCACAGCATAGTACTAATATTATTAACATTATGTATTTTGTCTAAACCTATTTATATTTGTAAATAAATAATGTAAGTTGGTTTAGGTTCGTTCATATTTTTTTTAAAAATATTTTTAAAAACATTTTATTTTTATTTAATCGTTAGTAATTATATATATTTTATTAAATTCTTAAACATGAACAATTTAACATATTTTTTTAATGTTTAGACTATAATATTATATATATTTATATTTATAGGATATAAATTATATAATATATATAAAATAATATATTTATATGATTGAAAAATGGGTCAGGTTGGATTCATGCGTTAAATGTAATATATTATATAATATATAAATATAATATATTTAATTATATTTATAGGATATAAATTATATAATATATGTAAAACAAACATAAATATATTTATATGATTAAAACAATAGGTTAGGTTCGACTCATGCATTAAATGTTGAAGCTAAGATTCATCCAACTTTAAGTAGGTTTCTTTTTCTTATCTAAACTCATTTTTTGTACTTAAATTTTTTTATTTAAGCATTTTTAAATATCGAATGGGCAATCGAATTAAGATAAATAATTTGACTCTTAAGCAGAAGAAGAACGATGGCAATTAGGAGTTAGGAGGTCGTAATCAAATTCAAAAGAAAAAAAAAAAAGGACTCACACAATCACATGGATTACTTAACAATAATAAACAAAAAACAAAACCAATAAAAACATTAGGGCTAGGAGTTGATTATTGTAATTATTATATATATATATGTTTTCCTTTTTGGTATATCATCCATTAGGTGAGAATTCAATTTGTTGGGGTTTCCTCATTTTCTTTTGCTGTCAATGATTGGGAAAATGGAAAGCCAATGAAAGAGACAGCTCAAATTGGGTGGAGGTTTTGGCGGATGCCATTTTCTATATAATATTTATATAAAAAAATATTTAAAAAAAATTATATTAATATTTATATATTTTTATAATTAAATTTCAAAAAAATTATTAATTAAATAATAATTTAAATAAAATCTACTTGAGTCAACTGATATCAAACCCGACCTATTTTAAACTAAATTCACCTTGCTATCCAACCATTCAACATCTTGTCAATCCATTACACTTAGGCCTCATCTCAAAGACACCGGACCAAACACTTTATCCTTAGATTGCTTTAAGCTCAACACAATCCCCACCTCCAATTATAAAGAAAGGATTTAGAACTATGTTCTGTTTGAACATCAAAACAATTCTTTCAGTCTTTCTCTCCCATCATGACAGACAGGGTTTACCCTTAATCCAAACAAGCCGCAAATGGCACCACCGCCAACCTTTCCTTTCCCGCCACTAAAGCTCAATTATATGGAGCCTCCCGCCCTCTCTACGGTCCTTAACCCAAGCGCCATCGTTACTACCGCCTTTCCTGTTGTTGCTCTTGTTGCATTTGGACCACTGTAGCCATCTTCCTCCTTATCCTCCTAGCAGCCATTGCTGGTGCTATTTTGTACGTTCTTTATTGGCCTCACAGCCCTACTTTCTCAGTTTCCTCCCTCAAAGTCTCAACTCTTAACATAACATCGGCTTCCAAGCTCATCACCACCATCGACCTCAACGTCACTGCCAAAAACCCTAACAAAAACTCGTCTACATTTACGACCCTATCGCCATATCTCTTATCACAAACGACGGCATCGATATTGGGGATGGTTCATTCGGTTCCTTCGTGCATGGCACTAATACCACGACCCTTTTGAAAACCGCCATAGTTAATAGCAACCAAGAACTTGATGACACGTCATCTGGGAAGTTAAAGACTGCTTTGAAGACCAAGAACGGGCTGCAATTGAAGAAAAAGCTCGACACCAAAGTGAAAGCAAAGATGGGAGCATTGAAAACACCTAAGCTCGGTATTAGGGTTATTTGTGAAGGGATTAAAGCTAATATTCCGAAGGGGAAATTAGCAACCAAAGCTTCAACTTCTAATGCAAAATGTAACGTTGATTCGAGGTTAAAGATCTGGAAATGGACTTTCTGATAAGCATTTAGAAGCTAGAAGCTTGGATGTTTATTTTATTTCTTGCTATTCTTTTTTTTTTTTTGGGTATTATTAATATATTTGTGTAAATTTGATGATTGATTGTAATAATAGAATATACAAAATTGTAATGTATACTTTTTTTTAGTAATATATATATTTTTATTTTTCATTTATGAGATTTAATTCAATTATTTTATACAATTAATCTTTAAAATGGCATTTAATAATTTAAATTTAAATCTCAATATTTATACTTTTATTCTTTATTTTCAAATTATGAATTTTTTTTTAAATTAAGGACAATAGAGATTGTTTATACTTGTTGTTTTATCTTAGATTAATTAAAGTGCAACATATTGTATTCAATTATTAATTTAAATTTTTTCCCAATTGTTTTTTTCTTGAGAGAAATTTAAATTTAAAAATTTTTTTAAAGAGAAAAAAAAATATGGAATACCTAAATTTTGTAAATAACTAATGGGAAATTATTTATTTATTTTGGCCTTTTATTTTGCCCCTTGGCCTTTGGGGTAAGGTATCCTACTTACTTGCCCTAGGGATTATAATCTAAACTTTTAAATTCTTTTACAAAGGGTTTTAAGGTTTCAATTCACCACCGATAGTGTATTGGTTTCAATTCTTTAGATTGTTTTTCTTGCTTTGTAGTCAACAAAGATTAATCTACATTTTTTTTCTTTTCTTTTTATATATATATATTTGTTTTATGATAATGACTAGAGGTGTTCAGGGATTGAATCAGGTTGAATAGCTAGCATTTTGAACTTTTTTTAATCTTTTTAACCAAGTTCTAGCCTAAGTTGAGTTCGAAAGCTTGAATTATGTTAAAAAAAATATTAATATATTAAAAATTATTTTATATTAACATTTATATATTTTTATAATTAATTTTTTAAAAATTATTTATCAATAATAATTCGAGTCATATCAACTCAAATTAAATAATTAATAACTCGACCAGACGGGAAACTCGATCCTGAGGTCTATTACGAACTTCCCCTTTTTCTAATTATTTCACATGCAAAAAGTTGAAGGGAAGAAAAATAATTGGGTTTTTTTAAGTATATATAAGTAAAGCCTATTATATTTATATCGTATTTATATATTTTATATTCTATAATCATGTTTAATGTATTATATATTTATATAAAATTTAATATGTTAATAATTCGTTTATATAAGACTTTGACACGTTTATATATTTATATTTATCCGTGCTATTTTTTGTATTATGTTTTAGTTACGTAATCATTATATAATTTTTTTTTTTTTGCATGCACAAAGAGAAACTTAACTATAATTCAAAAACAGAATAAAAAAAGGAGAGTGAGATTTGAAAAAACTACTGCAAATGATCTTTAATAAACAGACTGCAATTGCCATAAGAAGTAAAATGAACACCAAATAATGTATCCAAAATCTTATTCTGTATTTCAATATTCATTTATTTCCCCCTTATATTATATATATTATAATCACATTTAACAAAATTTATGACTAGGATGACATAACCAATTGAGTCGATGGAACAAACCTTCTTTCAACTAGTTCTTCAGTCTCAAACTTGACCTCATGTCTTTCATAAGGTATCTCGATATCTGGTTTAACTTCATTATCATGATTATCTTCGAATTCTTTCAAATAACTCTGCTTGATGTTCAAAGATGACAAGGTTGTTGTTGATTCTTGTGTGCCCCATGAATCATAATTTTCTTGCAAGTGATGATGATAGTTGGTGTCATTCATGGTAAAATGCTCTTCTTGAGACTCTTGAACATAATAATGATTAGGATTAAAGGTGTTCAATGGATCTGGATTAACCATTTGACAAACTAGTATTGATGAATCACCGGGTTCTTCTTGCATTTGCAAAAGAGAATGTTGTTGTTGTTGCTGCTGCTGATGAGCGGCAGCCTGTGCTCGGCAAATGGCGAGTTGATGATAGACCAAGTCAAGCTCAGCCTGGTTGTACTCTATTTGACGTCGAAGCTCTTGGATGATTTTATAACAACCTCCGACCGGGTCATTAGCTCGTGCATCGGATTGAAAAACGATAGTCCGCATGGCGATGTCTTTCTCAATAGGGTCGAGGGTCTTGATGATCTTGGTGATGTTGCTGACTCCGAACAATTTATGCGCGTTTTGGAATTGTCTTTGGCGATCAGGAGGGAAATAAGGGGCGAGAATGCAGTCAGGAGCGCACTTCCTACGTTGGTATTTACACGCCGCGCAAGCTTGTGTTGTGCTGTTACTACCATTTCTTGAAATGCTCATATTTTTGTTAGTTTAGTTTCCTTTTTTTTCTTAATTGTTTCGAAGGATGAGATATCGGATGCGTTGCCGCCGGGAATGGTGCAGTTTTTTCCTTTTTTTTCTTTTCAGGAAAATGAGATGGGAATAGAGGAGGGGAAAATGGGAGATGCAGAGAAATGGAAGGAATGACGTCAGACGAAAAAAGGGGTAAAAAAAACAAATAGAGTTAACAAATTCAGTTATGATTGATATTTTTGGGTTGTTTAATGGGTCTTTACACGTTTGGCAAAGTTGGCTCTTTCAAACGAAGAGCTTAAAATAGATTCATTCCGCAAACTATTTTTCGTGGGTTTTGAAATTTCTATACTGACTATTGCTGAAATAGGAAGCAAGCCAAGGACCATCGACTGACAAGTTGGAGTTGGTTTCGATTCGGTTCAATTTGGGTTTGGTTAAGTTAGTTTTTTAAATTTTTAGGTTATTTTTTGATTATTTCGATTTTGAATTTAACATTTGAGTTAATCAGGTGTAAGTTATTTTGAGTTCAGATTAATCAGTTTAGGTCAATTAAGTTTAACACTTGAATATATTAAGTTTGATCATTTGGTTTCGGGCATTTAGGATCATTTTAGGGTTAACACTTGAATATATCAAGTTCGGGTTATTTTAGGTTAATTCGGATTTAAGTCATTTCGAGTTCGAATCAATTTAGCTCATTTTAGATTAGAGTCATTTTGGGGTTTGGGTATTCGGCTTCGAATTGTTGATTTTTTCTTATCAAATTAAGTTGGATCAAGTTTGGGTCATGTTGGTTGATCGAGTTTTTTAGGTTCAAGCCAAAATTGACATGTTTACAAGTCATCCTTTGTTTCTTTTAGGATTAATTACACAAATGATCCTTGTATTATACAACTTTTTTTACTTGAGTATTTGAACAAAATTTTGACCCAAATAGATACCTGCGCTATAATTTTATTAAATATATAAGTACTTTGCTCTAACGGCATTAAATAAATACTAACGTAAAATTTAATATCCAATCCGATTGTGACACGATATTTTTAAAAATTAATAATATGGTATTTTTTTACCGCATGTCATGACCTCATTAGATATTAAATGTTATGTCAATATTTATTTAAAGTGTTAATGTGGAGTATCTATATGTTTGATGGAATCATAATAAAAGTACTTGTTTAGGCTAAAATTTTTTCGAATGTTCAATTAAAAAAATGGTATAATACATGGACTATTTATGCAATTAACCCTTTCTTTTATCCACCTCTTACAAGGTTATTGACATTACTCTTTTCACTTTGCTCCTCGAACATTTATTTTCCAGGGAATTTCTAACGATTATCTTCTAATCTTGTACGCTATAGTATTTCATAAGTCACCCTTGAATGAACATGAATCCATAACTGCATGATTTAATCAAATCCTGTAAAGGAAGTCAAATCAGTACAGAGACATAAAATGAAATATCTGTACTCATAAGTTATTTGAGTTTGACTAAAAAATATACGAATTCAATTCAATCATTGTTGAGTAGTGTTTCAGCTCGAATTGTTGAGTGAGCTAAATTTAAGTATCTTAATACTTAATTTCAGTAGCTCAAATTCTGATCAAGCTTTTTTATTTTTAGTTAGGATTGAAAAATCTCAATTTGAACCCAAGCTCGAATACAAACAAATAAGTTTGAAATCGAGTATGGGAATTAAGCTCACTTTTTATTAGATAAACACGTCTAATCGAGCGAACTCAAACAATTTAGTTTTTTTTTTTATCTCAAATAAAGTTTTAGCTTTAAAAGTAAAACTCGATTCACTTTGAACTAAGCTTCAAATTTTAAGTTAACCTTTGAATTTCGAGTTAAGCTTAAACTCAAGCTTCTTACAATTAGAGCTCAACTTAACTCGTTTACCTTTCTTAAATCTTTACACAAATTTTATCAATCTTATTTAACTTGCACTAGAAAACTTATGAACAAGATCCAGCCCCAAATCTCAGCATCAATGACATCCAGACCTCCATAACATTAAATGGCACTAAAAAAAAAAAAAAAAGCTAAGATTGCACTTAAACATAATCTTAATCAAAGGGAAATCTTGATAGAAGAACAAGTTAGACAAGAAATTATGAATTTTCAACAAGGAGATGAATCCGATCTAATTCTATGATTAGGATTTCCTTATGATCTTTCAGAGTTAAAGGGAAAGCTTTGGATCTAGATCTGTTCATGGATTAGATATTATGTTTGGGTTAACTCATATTAAGTTGAGCTTGGGTAAGTATTTTAATAATTTGATCTGAATTGAGTCAAATTATTATTTAAATAATAAAAAATATTTTTATTTAAAATATTTTTTTTAACTTTTTTAAGTAATAAAATGAGTCTTTTAACCTTCCTGACTTCTGTCTGGATAAAGAGAAAAAAATTCTCACATCACGACTCAATCTATAAACACATTTAGCTGGACCAGAATATAGAAAAGCCAAAATACGATCACAAGCTGTAGTTCAAATTTGATGAAGAAAACAATCATCAAATGTTTGAAAAACGATGAAGAGAACAAGATGTTTGAAGTTTCATATGTTTTATGGGAACAAATATGCAGTTTTGAAACCAGCATCAATTAAATATATATAAATATATAAAAGAACAGCAGAAGCAAGCAGTTAATGTATCATAGGTTTAACTGCAAAAGCATAAAAATCTAACTCTACAGCTTTATAACAGCAGATGAGCAGCTTTGCAAATTTCCTCGTAAATTATCTGCTGAAAATGTTTTCAACGACAATGTATAAAATAAGAATTTATATCCTTTCTCATTTGTCGAAATAGAGCTCTAAAGTTTGAACTATATTCAGTGTAATCTCTTGTCTTATTTTATTCGAATTTAGGTGTAAGCATCAGTTTTAGATATATACGAAGCAAGTACATCAAATTTTTTTATATATTTTTTTATGTATTTAAAAGATTTTTAGAGGATTGTACTCTCTTACCCAGTCTTAGTATGCATTGGACGTTTATATTTAAAAAAAATAAGAATTGGAGCAATATTACGTGGATATCAGATGTACACGGCATCCAGCTAATACAGTTGCATGGCAAAGTTTCAAGGATAGGCAATTTCACATTTGGATCGAAATAATTTATGGCTCAAATATTTAGCTAATCTATACTTTATAATTTTGAATACCATGCGATTACGTGAATAACACGAAAATATGACATGATATAAGTGCACAAACATGTTAAAATTATATAAAACGTAAATTATTAATATATCAAAATTTTTATATTATTTCAACTCTTTATTTCCCTGAATCTTACACACGTTTTTGACACATATATAGACATAAGTACAAGGATATGACTTTTCAAATATTCTTCGAATACCAAAAAAAAATGAAAACTACCTGAATATATGAATGCAACAAAATCTATATAATACAAATTATCAACATATCAAATTTATATAAATATAAAGATTTTAAATACGACATGATATAAAAATATGTATAAAAATGATATAAATATACAAATTACAAGATTAGATGAAAATTGCGATCCTAAAAGAAACATATGCAAGGTAGATTTGTCCATTAGCTAAGGGTTGGACATGGAGTTAGCAAGTTGGATTATTCCAAAAACACTTTATCCGAATTATTACTTAATATTAAAAAAAAATTTATTTAAAATTAATTATAAAAATATATAAATATTAATATAAAAATAATAAAATAAATTATCAAACCAATTCAGCAAATACTAGATATTCTATTTGAGTAAGGAAGACCAACAACAATAAATCAAATAACTTGAATCACGAACCGTTCATTTGATATATTTCCAAAAAATCAGAACCGTTCATTTCACATAATTACATTAAAACGTACCTATAAGTGTACGATACACACTAATTTTTTCAATCTTTGTCACCCAAAACCCAGCTTAAAACTCAACCAATTATCCATTGTCTCTCATTTGTTCAATCTTTCAAGCAAAACCCATAGGCCACAACGGAAATCTCAATCAAATTTACCCCCTTCTGCTTCGTTGTTGATCGATATTTTCTTCTCGGATCGTCTCGATCTTTCGTGAAACTTTTTTCATCGTTCATATCATCAAAAAAAAAAAAAATGGCGGCCGTAGATATCGTTGTGATTTTGGATTTTGATAAAACGATTATCAATTGCGATAGCGATAACTGGGTGTTGGAGAATTGGGTTTTACAGAGTTGTTCAATAAACTCCTTCCATCCATGCCTTGGAACTCTCTTCTGGTTAGTTATTCTCAATTTTTTTTTTTTCACGTTCCATGCATGTTACTTATTAATTGCTTTATTTGTTATTTTTCCATTATTTTCCGAATGCAATTAAGAACTATGACTTAATCGTTGTTATTTTCGATGTACAAAAAAAGTCACAGGATCGAATGATGAAAGAACTTCATTCACAAGGAACTAAAATTGAGGACATTGTAGCTGTTCTGAAAAGAACCCCGATACATCCCCGATTCATCCAAGCCAGTTAATCCGGTTATGCTTTAGGGTATTGTTTCTAGTGTGTCTTTACTTATTGTTATTATTATTATTATCTGGTTTTCTTGCCAGAAAAATACTCATAGGTTTTTGGGGCAATGGCATTATTAATTTTCAGGTGTGATTTGAAGATTGTAAGCGACGCAAACGTGTTCTTCATCGACACAATATTGAAGCATCATAGGTTGAAGGAATGCTTTTCAGAGATCAATACAAACCCAGCATTCGTAGCTGAAGAAGGCAGGTTAAGGATCCTCCCCCACCCTGATTTCACTAAATGTCCTCATGGATGTCATCATCCCTGCCCTCCAAATATGTGCAAGGTATATATATAATTTTTTAACTTTATAATCAAAATCGAAAACCACAATGAACCATGCATGCGTCAAATGTGATTTTTTTTTTTTTGAACTGCATGCATCAAATATGCTTGGGGTTTTAATTACACATTTTGTTGTGGATCGTGACCAATCACATAATTTCTGGGAAATTTTAAGTGCACGTTTATGAATCCGAAGCATGATTAGGTGTAAAACATATACAAAATGTGACTTATTTTATCATCTTTCTTCCTATCTAATCAGCTATTGCTTTAACTCTTTCTTAATAGGGAATCGTGGTTGAAAGGATCCTAGCTTCAATGTCCACGGAGGAGATGAAGAAAACAATAATCTACCTGGGTGATGGGCTTGGTGATTCCTGTCCAAGTTTGAAGCTTGGAGATGCTGTCTGCGTAATGCCAAGGAAGAATTTCCCAGTTTGGGATCTGATTTGCCAAAACAGGAGTCAAGTAAAGGCACAAGTATGCGAATGAAGCAATGGAGACGAGTTTGAGCAAGTGTTACTTCACCTTATTACCAAGATTTCCATTGAGAAAAACAACACTATTAGTACTGCCATTAATACTTCTCAGCTGTATTCATTCGACAGCAAACTAGCAGACAGTTCCAGGCTCCACCCATCAAGCCTCTTGGCAATTTAACGTCTTTTAACTTTGGAGAATATGTCAGTAATCTGTTGTTTTCTTTGTACTGCAACACTGAACAATTGAACAGTATTCTTAAACATTTAAAGCATATAGATTAATATCAGAAATTGGAGCATATACATAGATGCTGAAGTAGTGACTATTTATTTGTTATAATCCAATCAGATTCAGCAATCATTGTTCTAGATATCAAAAAACCTTTGAATAACATGCAAAATGTATTGATTTGCAGTCCTCTTTATAACCCTTACTCTCTTTTGAATGAACTGGTTTAATTTGTCAATCCTCATAATATTCTTTAATTGGAAGGTCGAAAAAGATTTGGAAAAGCTGTTGGGATATGCATATAATTTCAACTTTTTCTCCATCTTGTTCATGGCCAATAATGACCATGAGATGTACCACTGTTAGAATCTGTCTTTCTCAAGAAAGTTTCAAGCATTGGGTTAACTTGATCAATTTATTCAATTTTCACATCACTTACAAGTTCTTCAACAAAGCTCAAAAGGGTGAAAAATAATCCCAGTATCAGTATTTTTGTGGTTATATATATATATATATATATATATATATATACATATACAT
>JBBYHL010453762.1:0-15709 GCA_038381835.1 Adansonia madagascariensis | reverse complement strand
CTCAAAGATAACCTATCAGGTACCCAATTAAAAAAGTGCTTGTACTGATCCAAGAAAGCTCTTTAGATTTTAGTCCTTTCTAGCTTATTGTACCATTAAGCTACATCCTAAGTTTGAGTATCTAGGAAAAAGTGAATTAGTAGTTACTTATTCATTTCATACCCACTCATCTTTTGACAATGCATCTAAATGTGGGCAGTCAGATCTATGGTCCAATCGTACCTCTTGAACTCGGGTACCTTAAGCTTAGGTGGAATGATGAGGTTGGAAACCAGGCCTAGAGATTTTGCATCCATGATTCCATGTTTGTCATTCTTCTTGATTGCACTAAGTCTTTTTTCTAGTTATTGGTATTTGCAAGGGTCTTTTATGGTTTCTAAAGGTTAGACACCTTTAGGTTCCTCTTGCTTCATAAGGTCATTTAGAGCGAGCAACGATAGATGAACCAGGGAAGATCTAGTACTTACCCTATAAAATCTAGAATTTGTAGGTGCTATAATTAGATTCATGCAGATAATCGGGTGCGTCAATAAAATTGGCATTAAGTGAGGTTATTGCTCTTCGACTGCTCCTTCTTCGATGGGTGTAACTTTGGTGCCACCCGTTAAGTGATCTTTAAAATTTTTCAACCCTTTTCTGATATTAGTTTCACTAGTTTACCTTTTTTTTTTATAGAGGCCAATACTATCTTCATTAACTCAGCTATTTGGGCTTGTAGTTCTTTATGTTTATGAAGCATGCACTCTTGATCTTCTTTATGCATGAGTTCCAGTCTCTTAATTCTAGCCAAGTGCTCACCTCTCATTATTAACAGTATTAGTCTTCCCAAAAAAACCTTGATACCTTTCAAGGAGAAATAAAACTTCTTTTAAAAGAGTTCGAGCACTTATGTAGGCCACCACTCTACACCCTTAGGTTCATGAATTGGGTATGGAAGTATGCATGCTTGTATTCAAATGAGTGCAATAAGGATGTTAATGTAAGATATGAAAAGATGTCATAAGCATGAAAATGTCATGATGGAAATCTTCCTTTCGGATTGCAAACAATATTAGTAGTGGTAGATAGAATGCATAAGATGCACTATGTTGTGTCTTTATATTACCAGCCATGGTAGAATGGCCCATATGGGGAAGGAATCCATACAAATGGATGAATTATGCCCTAAAACTTATCGAGGAAATATGACGCTGATGGTCAAAGATTCTCTAGGCATTGCAATGTTTGTTCACCATCACCATATGTAAATTGTCTCCACAGGTTTGATGCAAGAAATGATGCCTGTGACACAAACATGAAATAATAAGGTAGTACAAGGTTAGAGACTATTGGCAAGAAAATGAGAAGCAACAAAAATAAATCACAAAATTGCCCCGATACTAGGTGGTGCGATGCCTAAGATTGAACATGCAATTAACAACAAAAGGACAGCCTAACATTGCGTTCGAGTTAAAATCGCCTCTTGTAAGGTGACTTAATACCTCGCAAGGACAAGACTGACCAATTAAGTGATGACGTTCGTTCGTCAACAACTACTAGAATACATGTTAAGCTATCATATAAACAACATGATAGCTTATTTTGGTTAGATACAACTCTTTTTTCTAGGCATTGTAGGTAATGGCATTCACCTATGATCACCTAGTTATTAAAAAGGATTTGTCATCAAACGTAATGGCACATCCTAAAGAGATGATCATGAAAATAAAAATGACAAACGTGGGCGACAATATTCACCCATCATCGCATACGTAACCATGGTATATAAGAGTAAAGTTAAGAAGTGTTTCCATAAGTGATCCTATTTCCTAGGTTATTCTAGCAGCAATCTGATATGGTATGACATGGTTTACCTTGTAGGGTTCACTATATGGGTTTAAGATGATGCCTAATTTGGCATTCAAATCACTTTTTTATCCAATAAAGACAATCTAGGTAACCTCATCCTAGGCCCATCACGGGTTTGGTGGAATGGGTTTTATTCAGTGGATGTATTTCCTATGCAAACACAAAAGGGTACTTACGAGAGATGTAGGTAATTTACACCTCAGAAAGTTTTGCCATACCTATGTAGATGGCTGATGGCTCACTGTCTCCTTATAATTAGGATATTAAACTCACGATGGTGTTTGATGGGAATCCAGTGCAAATGCAAGTGTAAAATGTGTGTCGAGGAAACGATCAAACCTTTTTGTTTTACTCCATAATACCATACTTATTCAAGTTGATATTTATTCAGGAATGAATAAACATAAAAGATAGAGATTAGTAGATAGAAATAAAATGGAATTATATCTAAGTAATTATAGAGACTAAAAAACCAAGAATTAAGTGAGAAATAGCTAGTCATAGGCCTAACTCTCTATGTTCTCCCTAGTGGAGTTGCCAACCTGTCACCATGTGCCTGCCTCTAAAACTTCAGACAATCCAAATGGCTTAGTGCACTTGACTTGGAAATGTATGGTATTGGTGGTTGATGAGCCTTTGAGTTATCCCTTGATCAGGATTTGGATTAGGCATAGTAATATGGAGGGGAGAGAGACCGTCAGGTGAATCACTCATCAACTACTCTCGGAGGGCCACCATGAATTGGCCATAAACTTGGAGCCACCATTGATCATTTTGAGCTAGGCAAGATCAAATGCCTATTGAAAAAATATTTTGAGTTTTGAAACTCGAAACATAGATTTCAATGTTTATAAAGTCCAGAGATTCGTTGGTTGTGGTTATGCATGGGGAAAGATTAGCCTCCCACAATGCCCAAAATCAGTACCTATTAAATATGTCTCGCTTCAGTCTCAGTTAAATTGGTTCCATTTAGTCATTATTTAGATATAATTCCCTTTAACCATGAAGTTTTATATATTGTAGATATGAGTTTTTAAAGAAAATTAGATCACCTATGCACCTTGGAAGTGTGAAAAACATAAGGATTTTTTAATGAAAACAATGTCCGGATTAGATTTTAAAAATTTGGATATTCCATATTAGGCACTAGAGAAATATCGACATGGAACATTGCCTTGTAAATTTCATTGGAATACATAATTTAAAAATGAATGCATGATAGTCACAATAAAAAAGGAATGTGTTAGTAAGAAAATAATATATAATAAACATAGACAAACAATCATAAACAATAGAATGTAAAAAGAAGGGATTATCAAAATGTATATCTTAATTGTCTTCGATTATTAAAGAATAACTAGGATGATAATTTAGAGAAAGGTTTGGATTCGATGGTAGTTTGAGGGATGAAAAAGATTTTAATCAAAACAATCCAAGGCATCTAGAAGAGAGAAAAATTCTTGGATTTTTTTAAGTAAAAGTGGGGTTGGAGTATCCCTAAAGATAAAATTATGATAATAATTAGGAATAAAGAGAAAATTCAAGTTCATAGTGGAAAATAGGGTTGGAGTATCCCCAAAAGCTATAATTTAGGTATATTTAAAAGGGATTTGGCTAGAGATGAATTCGAGTTTTGAATGTAAAGTGGGGTTGGAGTATCCCCTCAAAGCAAAAGAGTTAAAGTATCTCCACTAGTGAAAATTTTAATATGAAGGAAAGAGATATTTAGTATAAATTTTTTTTTTATATTTTAGCCTTGATCCAAGTCTAAAGGGCTTGTGTTGTAGAACCAATCGGATGCATTTCAAGACATTCAAATGTCTCTATAGGGCATTTTGAAAATTAGATTAAAAAAAAGGGACAGCATTGCATCGTCCCCTTTCTCAAATTTATTTTAGGTTCATCCAAAGACTTTGGGGAAAAATGAGGTACCATTAAAAAGGTAGCTTGACGAGGATTACAATAAAAATATTCCAAAAATCTTAGAAAACATTCAAACATGTGTTAAGCATATGAAAATAGATGAAACATGATAGAAAATGCATAAATAAGGGGTTGTTTTGATGACAGAATGAAAGACAAGATATTTGGCCTACATGCAACATCAGGGCATCAAAAGAACATTAATATCCTAAGATTACCATAAACCAGGTAGCAATAATACATGAGGACCTTAGAAAGGTCATGGTAACATAGAGAAGTCACTAAGATAATGAAAATGTTGAAAAATCAAAGAATATACGGAGTCAAATGGAGAAACTATACCAAAAGTTTCAAGCTTCAGCCTTTTCTCTGAGCAACAACTTTGAACTCACCTTTTTTAGGGTTGAACAGCAAGAGAGTGATGAAAATAAGGGCTTTTTAGTTAGATATGGATAAAGAGGAGTTTTGAGAGGGAATATAAGTGAAATGGAGGTTTTTAGAAAGACTTTTGGTGATAGTTTTAAAAGGTTTCAAGAATGGAGAATAGTTTTTTAGTTTTTGGTGGCTGGGGAATATTGAGGAAATGTCTAGAAGTAAGTGTTTTTCTACTGAGAATGTTTATTTTTTTGGTAGGGTTCCCTTCAGTTGAGTCCAATGTTGGCTTATATAGCCATGTGACTATGAAAACAAAAGATAAAAAAAGTAAGGGCTTTTTGGTGTTTCCGTGCATGTACCTCATCAGAGATCAAGTACTGTACTCATATTCTATGCAAACCAATCGGTTTGCTCAGATAAAATAGTAGATCTAGGCTACTTTATGCAACTGAGCATTGAGAAAATTCAGCCTTACCCTTTGACAAATTGCATAATGTCATGAAATGTCCCTTGTAATTGGCTATTTAGGCCTCAAAATTTTGTTTAAATCCAATCACAAACCCAAATACGAAGTTTGGCATGAATTTTAATGAGTTTTTGGTGCAAGAAACATTTTTGAATCAGATTTTGAATCAATGATGCCTTTATGTACTGATACAAAACATTATGTATCAATGTATAAAGTAATTTTTACCTATGAGTATCGATAGAATGAAGCATGTACCGACACCAAGAATAAAAATTTGTTTTTAGGCTCGAGACTTAAGAGGTATGTATCAATACTTCATAAACTTGTATCGATACTCAAGCTTGTGTATTGATACATTTTACCAAAAATCATAGCTATCACTGCTGTCAAGGTTTATATTGATAGATCTCATTAGGTCTTAAGACCAAAACCCTATGTATCGACACTACACTTAATAATTCAAAATTTGATGACGCAAAGGCCTTGTATTAATACTTAATACACCAATGTAGCTTGCATATACCTGTGGCTTCTTGAGTTACCTCACCTTGGTCATAAAAAGTGTGAAATTGATCCATGTACTCACCTGAATGACTTTGGTAATAGCATGAAAAGTGACCTTTGATGCCTCATTTTGCATTTTTTCTTTAATATAGCCCATAGGCATTTTAGACCTTCTCAAAAAAAATTTTGCCTAGTGCCATGTCAGCTAATAGTGTTTGGTGACACGACACCCTATAGTTGTCCCTAGTTTATGTTTTTAGTTTTTTATTTTATCATCTTTCACTTAAGTCTTGGGATGCCAAGAGTTGGCTCGAATAAAATAAAGTGTCTACAGACATGATTTGTGTTTGGGCCATGATAAACCCTTCAACAGAAAAAGTTATATATATATAGACAATGTATAGGCAAAATGCATTGGTTTTTTACCTACTAACTACAATGGGCTTTTATATTTTAATGCCAATTTTGACTAGATCGAGGCCATCAGCTATTCTTGGGCTTTCAAATTTGCCAATTTCACTGGGATGAAACCATTTGCTATTTTTGGGCTTTTTCATTTCTTTAGTGCCAATTTCAAAAGGACTAAGCCACCAGCTAATCTTGGGCTTTTTAAATTCTTTAGTGCCAATTTTGTAAGGACTGAGCCATCAGCTACTCTTAGGCTTTTTGATTTTGTTACCAATTCTGTAGGGACTGAGCCATTAGCTACTCTTGGGCTTTTTCATTTTTGGTGCTAATTTCACAAAGACTCAACCATCCTTTACTTTTAGGCTTTTAATATTCTAATGCCAATTTTGCAAGAACTGAGCCTTCAACTATTCTTGGGCTTTTATGCAGGCCAACTTCATTGGTTTTCTACCAAATAAAGAGAACCTAGAAAACTCCATCGATCCTTCTACTTAATTAAATGAAGGTGATTTAAAGCCTTATTCACCTACTTTTCACAAGATCAAATGAAGAGGCCATCCTACTCCACTAGTTTTTGACCAAATGAAGTTGATAAATAACAACTTCATCGACCTTTCTGTTAATTGGAAGAAATTAACTTAAAGCCTTCTTCTCCTACCTTTCACTGATCGAATTAGGAGGCTATCTTACTCTACTGGTTCTTAACTAAGTGAAGCTGACAAATAATAACTTTGTCAATTAAAAGTTAACTGAAAGCTTTCTTTACCCATTTTTCATAAGATCATACGAAGAGGCCCGCTTTCCTTACTTATCTTACATAAATCGCATGAAGAAGCCATCTTCTTCCACCGATTTCTAACCAAGTGAAGCTAATGAACTTAAATCCTACTTCATCTACCTTTAAAAGATCTAATGAAAAAGATATCTTGCTCTAATTCAACTACCTTTCATAGAATTGAATGAAGAGGAGCTAAAATGCTTAAATCCTACTTCACCTAACTTTCACAATCGAAAGAGGACATCTTGCTCTACTGATTCTTAACCAAGTGAAGTTGATAAATTTAAATCCTACTTCACCTACCTTTAACAGGATCGAATGAAGAGGTCATCTCACTCTACTTCCCTACCTTTCATAAGATCAAATAAAAAAAAGCTAATAAACTTAAATCTTACTTCACCCACCTTTCATAGAATTAAATGAAGAGGTCATCTTGCTCCACCTATTCCTAACCAAGTGAAGCTGACAAACTTAAATCCTACTTTATTTACATCTTACAAGATCAAATGAAGAGGACATCATGTTTTACTTCACCTACCTTTCACAGGATCAAATGAAGAGGATGACAAACTTAAATCCTACTTCACCCACCTTTCATAGGATCGAATGAAGAGGGTGACAAAATTAAATTTTACTTTACCTAGCTTTCATAGGATCGAATGAGAAAGATGACAAACTTAAATCCCATTTCACTTACCTTTTATAGAATGAAATAAAGAGGATGACAAACTTAAATTTCACTTCACATACCTTTCATGGGATCGAATAAAAAGGATGATAAATTTAAATCATACTTCACTTACCATTCACAGGATCATATAAAAAAGACATCTAAATTTGAAATATCATGAAGGTCAATGTTGGTGAGGTCTCACTAATTTGAACCTTATTATTGCCAATTCTTTTTTTCTTAATGGCTTGTTGGTGAAGGTTTAAACTATTAAAAGGTGATTTCATATTTACCTCCATGAAATCCTTCTTTTGATTTTGACTTTAGGAATTTGGAATGAATTCAAAGATACAACTTTATAAAAGTAATTAAAAATTAATTTTTCACTATTTAAAGCAAGTTCAGATACTCTCGTTAAGATGAGAAGTATCATAATTCATCTAAATTTAAGGATTTATGAAATAAGATCACCTTCTCATTCCAACCTAATAAAGAATCCACTTGATCAAAAAGCTATAGAGATTTTTTAATAATTTCACCAATGATTTTTTCAATATCAAGGATAATAGGCATGCCATCTTTATCTTTTGATGTTAAAAGTTTCTTATGATTGATGATCACCACTTGGGACATCTTTGAATGGGGTGAGAAAATAAATTCAGAGGCACAAGTAGGTGGTATTATTAAAATTTTTCTTAAAAAAATTGGTACAACATAATTGAGTTTTATGAAGGCCAAATTCAGGTGAATGTTCCTTTCAAGGGTTTTTTTGGAATGTAAACAATTAATTTATAACATCTTTTTAATTCAAATACAATAGCTTGACAAGTTTTAAACTAATGGTAGCAAACATCAAGTCTCGAAGGGTTAATTTGGAAAGGCCTTTGGAAAATATCAATTCGTAAAGCTAAACAAGAAATTTCTAAAATGTTAGCCTGAATCAAAGCAATATTTGGGCATTCGACTCTACCTTTTTCTAATGTAATGAAATTTGTAGAGGTTTAGGATAGTTTATGGATTAGTATAGAAGAGTTCCTTTTCTTTGGTGGCTACTTTTGTTGGTTTATAAGCAACTCCAAAGCCTTTAAGATTGTCCTAGATTGCCCTTTTTGGGTTTTCAACCTAAAACTTTATTTTTTTTCCTTTTTCCTCTTTTTAATTGATTACCCTATCAAATTCTTGAAGACTCAAATTATCCAAAAAGATAGATCTTTGAAAAGCTTCCTAGGAATAGCTCGACAGCTTAAATAGCTATGTTCGATCAAAATGAACTTTATAGGTACATATGTAGGCCATGGTTCATGGTTTAGAAGGAAAGGATAAATAGGCCCAAATTAATTGTTTTAAGGGTAATTAAATTAAAATTTATTTCTCTTCAGAAGGAATTCGTATCTAGCATGTTTTCTAAGATGAACATACATCTTTGCCATATTTTCTTGCTTTTTTATTTTTTTTGCTTTTCTTTTTTTATTTTTTCATCATCCTTTCTTCATTTTTCACTTTAAAGGAACTTGAGATTTGAGCTTTCTTCATTCTTCACTTTGAAAGAGCTTAAGATTTAAACTTTTTTCAATTTTCATTTTAAAAGAACTTGAGATTTAAACTTCAATTGGTCTATGACTTTGTCATGTGACAACTGACCAGTTCTTCTTGCAAATTTAGAATGGAATTTGATCCTTCTGATCTTAAAGCTTTGCTTCACTTGCCCCCCAATGTGGAAAATGATCCTTGATTAGGGTTTTAGAAGGAAAAAAATCATTAGCCTCAAAGGGATTGCAAAGGCAAAAAATTTTTATTTGCAAAAGGATAGAGAAAGATGGCTATAATTGATGAGTATTTCATTAGGAAAAAATGATAATTTTCTTTTTGAAATCATCTTGAGTACCCTAATAAAATGATGTTGCAACTCAGTTTTTCAAAATATTTTATTTTTTCAACGTTTAACTTAATGAATACCTCTTAAAATTATTAGCTCCATAGCCACCAACAAATCTTAGTTATTATTAAACTTTTAGGAAAAAAATCAAATAGGCATGGGAAAATCTTAAATTTCATAATTTATTTATTAAACATTAGATTGAAAAAGTTTTATCTAAAGGAAAAGGTGTTTTTGGCTATTTTTTGCTTTCATTTTTCTAAAATTAAGGATTTAGAGAAGTGTCATAGAATTAGTAGTGAAAAGTTATTCAAATGGATTTGAGGGATCCCAAAATACCATCATTATTTTAATACATGTCAACCTATTAGCATTTGATCTTTTAGAAGCCTAACCTATTTTTTTAATCTTCAAAAAATCCAAAAAAAAAAACATTTGGGTGTGAAAGGCCCTATGATTGCGAAAGGTCTATGGTTGAATGTCTAGGATAATCATATAGACGAAAGAGATTTCAACATAATAGTGATCATTTACCAAAGAAAAAATTTTCAAAATGTTCCCATTATCCTAGATACTAGAAATCATTATCAACAAAGTTCATGTCCATGACAAAATGCAAATTATTTACAAACCAAAATTTATTTCAAAATTTAAAGTGTAAAAGAAAAGATATAGAGTTTTAAAGTCAAGATAAAAACTACCTCTGTTTGGCATACTACCATAAGGTTGATAACCCTCAGACCAATCGTCATTAATAGGCATCCATCAGCTTCTAGAATTTTGCTGAAGCAACATCCCTACGAGCTTGTACTTTGCTCTTGAATACATTGCAGTTTTCCAGGGAATGGCTTCCACCCTTTAATGATACTCGCATCTAATGCTCAGATTGTACCATTTTGGGTAGGATGGTTTCCTAGGCTTCCCTGTGATAGAGGAGATCATCCTATTCTGAATGACTAAAGAAAAAAGCTTGGTGTAGGGAACAGTAGGGCATGATATAGTTTCATTTTTTTTCTTGTCTTTTTCTAAGAATTGCTTGAACTATTTCTCGGTTCCTTTTGCCTTTTAGAACTCTTGATCGAGAAAGTTTGCATAAAAGACTACGGGATAAGGCAATAAACTTGTCGAGGTTATTGAGTGATAAAAGTTTAAGGCTAAGGATAAAGTCTGAATGGACCTTCTCGCTATCTCGACTTTCTATGGTCTTGGCTTTCATTGGCTGTGACTTATTGGTGTTTATTAAAAAAATCATTTTCTTGTTACACGTAGGCCATCTGGTTGGTATCCATGATTTTTTCCATTTTTATATCATGTTCAATTCTCTTTAGAGCAAATAAAATGTTTGCAAATTTAGAAAAAAAATTCCTAACCAATTTACCAAAATATGGATATGGCAGAGTATCAACAATATAGGCATGCATTTCCCTATTAGTAAGAGGTGGATGGACATGTGAGGCTATGTCTTTCCATCTATAGGCATATTCTTTGTGGCTCTCATTAGGATTCTCTCTCATGTTTTCAAAAGTTTCTCGATCTAAAGCAATCTCTAACTTGTGCACATATTGTCATAAAAATAGTCAAGCCAAATCCCTCCATGCGCTTATTTGGCCTTTTTCTAATTGGAAATACCATTCCAAAGCTACCTCAATTAGGCTGTTAGGAAAATATGGATGAGCAATTTCTTATCCCTAGTACACTTGGCCATTTTAAGGTAATATGGCATCAAATGTGCCTTTGGGCATGTGAGTTTGCTATACTTTTCAAACTTTGGTAGGATAATCACATTTAGCACTAGATTTAGATATCATGATTAAAATCACTATTAAGCTTAGCTCTTTTTATGGCCTTTATCCTTCTTTCAAGAAGTTGTAACTTTTCTTTTTTGATTTCTAATTCAACAAGCTTTTCGCTTTTCTGCTCATGCCTTTTTTCTTTATTGAAGTCAAGGGCTGTTGACTCCTTTTATGCAGTGACAGTCCTTACATCTGCTCCTTTTATGGAGTATCAAGGTTAATATAAATGGTTAGTGGTGGATTAGCTGCAGGCATGTTTTGTTGTAGGTTTTGGGTATTTGCCATTTATATACCTTGTATGTCAGTGGGTTGTCTTACAATTTATGCTTCCTCAGATTTCCCAGTAAGAGTGTCAATAGTACCTTTTGGATGCTGGCAAACTTGCTCTTTTAACATTTATGCCTATATATTTTCCTATTGTGTAGTATCCTTTATCTAGTGATTCGATGTTATTCCACCTTAAAAGAAAAAATAATTAAATTAGTTTGCATGAATATCATCCATGTATGTTTATCAATGAATGGAGAATGGATGCATGTATGAATAAATAAATGAATGAACAAATGAATGGATGAATAAATGAATGAATAAGGGTAGGATTTGATGAAGCAGATTAAGTGCTAAGCAGTTAGCTAAGTATTAGATATGAAGATTATTGCAAGGGCAAGAATTTGATGAATTTGAGTTATTATTCAATAATATCTTTTCATCAACCAAACTCTGATTTATTCATTCATTATACAAAACCATATTTATAGGATTCAAAAGGAAAAGTAACCAAAAGAGCTACTTTTGCAAACACTTCATTTTTCTAACTGTATTAATGCTTATAAAGAACCCTTGCATATCTTAATCATTCTTTTTGAGCCCTATGTATACAAAGCCCATAAAATAGCCAAAAGGTTTATTACTCCTCTATTTCTAGCACTTCTAGTAATGTGTCAAAGTTTAACAGCAACATTCAACTTTGGCTTAACTTGGATTATGCTAGCCTTAAGTTTATTTTGAACTCTTTTCTTGACTGCATTACATTTTTCTATAGGATGTCTTTGCAACCTTGGACATTGATGTCATGCCATTTGGGATAAGGGGGTTCATAGGGTGGAGTGTTCTCAAAATCAATGAGTTAATTTTGGAACAAGATAGGGTATAGTTTTTTAATAAATCAATGGGATTGAATCAAATTTGTGAGTCCTTTGTGGTCTTTTCTTAGTATAGGTTCTACAAGATGATAGCGTAGCACTGGAAAAACCAGCAAGGTTAGAGGGAAGGCTAATTTGTATAGGTGCAAAATTGGGTGGCTTTATTTCAATCTTGTAAACAGGCCAGGAGTTAAAATCATTGTCTAGTAGTATTTTCGATCTAGTCTTTGAGTCTTCAAGTGCCAAATGTTTGATTAAAGGCATTCATGACTTTTGGGGATCACCTAGAAGATCTCTAATGATTTCTATCAATTTGAACAATTATTCCTTTATCTTTTGGATCACGTATCCCATTCCCCTGACTATCCCTTCCAAGGTATCTATTTATGTTTGCAATGGATCTCCCAGATTCTGATATTTTGGATCATCAAGGATGATAATGCTCCTAGGCAAAGGTCATCTTTTATGCTAAAATAAAGGAATGTTATGGTAAAACTTTGTTTGAAATGATATGGTAGAAAGCAACGTGCGACTTAAAGGACATGACCGGCTATGGATGTCAAAACCCACCACTTTCCATTATGTAGAAATGAAGGTGCTTTTGGTTCGACATCCTTTGTTCTGTTCTATTATAATCCATCTTTTTTTAGGGTTGTAATGTAAATAGTACATGATGGAAATGATACTCTAAATCATAGAACTATAATGAAATATACAATCAACCAACATTTATCGAATTTGAAAAAGAGTCAAAAGAAATGGTTCGATCCTATTATACTAATATTATAGAATATACTAAATAAAACATTAATAAATAGAATAGAAAAATAATAAATAGAATAGAAAAAAATATAACTAAGATATTATAAAAGATAAATAATATATAGATGAATAATAAATATATATAAAAATATAGATCCTTGACCATTTTTACCAACCTATTAAGCAAATTGTCTGTTTCTCAGGCTTTATGACTATACTCTTCTTGGATGGACTCTAGCCTACTAATTCTTGCCTCTAAATAATCATCCATGTCTTAGATCCTTTTAAATACAATGAATGGAATGGATTTAGTACATTATGGAAATTGTAAATGCTTGAGCATATAAAACAAATGAATATGTGAACCATGCAGATGTGAATAAACTTATAGATTATCATGGAATATGAATATCGTGCCAAGAATTGAAAAAGAAAAATCCTAATGCTATTTTCTCTTTTTTCTTTAGCAAACTCGAAGGCTTCAAAATTTTGATCAATCTAATTTCGATTTTGATTTTTGATATTTTCTTTTTTTTTTTGGTTTTTTCTTTTTTTTAAAAAGAAAGTTTTATGTTATTTTTGAAAAAAGAGGTTCAAGTTTTTTTCTTCTTTATTTTTTATTTTTAAAGGCATCCATAAAGTCCATTCTTTTGATCAAAAATTTTTATTCAAAATGAAATAACTACCAAAAATTGCTCTTAAAAAATTCATCACAATAGGGCAAGGCAAAGTGAGGAATAAAATTTATCACCATAACATAATATATATTTATTTCTATTAATAAAATCAAATTATGAGAGTAAAAGGTCAGAAGTGTTCCCCCATGTGTACCTAATTTGATAACCTTTAAAACCGGCTATGGCTTTAACTAAGTGAAGCCCTATGGTTCATTCCATAGAGTTTAGGTTGAACATCTAAATATGTTTTGAATTATTCCTTGAGTTTAAAATTGACAAGGTACCTTAATCTTTACCCATCATGGGTTTATGTCAGAAAGGGTTTAATTCGAATGGGCCCATAATGATGTTTACACCTTGGGCAAGCATAGGAATTTATACTCGATGGGCTTGTCATTGTCCTTGACAAAGGCTAACATCTTAAAAAGGTTCAATTTGAATGGGAGTATCTTTCATGCCTATAGTGACGCTTACACCTTAGGCAAGCATAAGAATTTATACTTGATGGGCTTTTCACTGGCCTTGACAAAGGCTAACATCTTAGAAGGTAAAGCTACTTCATCCTCTCCTAAAATTTTGAGTAACTTATGCCCCTTCCATATGCCTGGAGGAGAATCTAATGGTATGCATGTGCATAGTATGTATGGGGGAATAGACAAACTTTTTATGACTCAACAATTTCAAAAATAATAAAATCCCTTATCCTAAATGCCCTACAAAAAAAACGCTACAAAAAAAAACAAAAGGGCTAGTGAAAACGATGAACAATATATACCAAAATTTCCATATAAATCGAAAGTATAATAAAAATTTTGTTTTGAAAAGACCAAAAGGTAAAGTTAAATACCTGTTAAAACAAAATCAATCAAAATTTAATTAACATGTGATTAATTTTAGGCCTAACTCTAACATATCTCTAGTCGAGTTACCAAGCTATCACAACATGGCTCAGATACAAATCCTAACTACCCAAACTTAAAAAGTGTGTACCCTCCTATAGGTATTACATATCATTGTTTGTTATTTTTAAGGGCCCTATACTTAACCCTAAGTAGTTGTTATGACATGACTATTTATTTTTCTTGTAGTCGCTATCAATCTATTTTGGCTAGGTGAGATTGGTCACCTATCGAGGTTCATATTTTGAGAATTACAAAACCTTAGAAAACCAACTTTATAGTCTGCACTCATACCAGATATCATATGAAAGGGTTCGGGAGTCAATTACAATCATGAGTAAAAATCGATCCCTTTCATGATGCTCAGTAATCGGTACCTTATTAATCCCATGTTAACTTAAAATTTGATTTTTACTCGATTTTCAGCATTTAATTATAATTCCCATTTATCAAAATAAAATTTTTATGAAACAAATTCACTATTCTGTTTGAGAAAATCAAATTTTTAATAATTTTTAAAATCAAAAGATCTTTCATACCCTACTGAAGAATCGAAATAATGTGAAAGTTTTCATCATTTTCTTTCACACACCACTAGAGAGCCACAGGAATATGAAAGGTTTTTAAAATCAAAATATCTTTCAAACCCTGTTAGAAAAATACAGGAGGTTTTATTTTCACAAAATTTAAAAAATTACGATTCTTATTTGTTAAAAAGATATCTTATTATTAAAATAAACTACGAAACCTCTCTCATATACTGGGAAACATTCCATGAATTACTTTAAGGTGGAGCCATTGCCTTTGACTTAGAAAATTTTCAAAAATTTTAATTTTATGAAAAATAATAAAACTTATCCTATGCCCTCTAAAGTACACCTTTGACTTAGAAGTATCCCGATAACCCTAAAAGGCTTAGTTCTATAGTTACTAAAATGTCTCTAAGGTATCCTTCAATGTGAAAGTATTTGATAACCCTAAAGGGCTAATGAACCTATTTTTATTGTAAACCTTTAACATATAAGTGTCCCGATGATCAAATAGGACTTGATTTTAGGATAAATTACTAAAATAACCTTAAGGTGTACCTTTAGAATAGAAGTATCCCGATAATGCTAAAGGACTCGATAACTTTATAAATGAATGAACCTATTCCTATTATGCAACTTTGACATAGAATTATCTCAGGGATCATATAGGACTTGATTCTAATGTAAATTATCAAAATAAACCTAAGGTGTACTTTTAATATAAAAGTATCCCTGTAACTCTAAAAGACTCGATAATGATATGAACTAACCATTTTACCCTAAATAGATAGCTTTGACATCAAAATTGACCTAAAATGCAAAAATTGCTAATAGGTCCCTAAATTTCTCAAAATTATATTTTACTCCTAACATAGCTAAAAATACTAGAAATGTTCCTAAATAACCAAGATACCATTTTGACCTTAAAATGTAAGGCTTTACTAAATGGTCCCTAGACTCTTCTAAGTTTGCAAAATGGTCCCTACATAACATAAAATACAAAATCAAACATCCAATTTATCAAAATCAACATGGAAATCATATCAAAAACCACA
>JBBYHL010453722.1:0-15715 GCA_038381835.1 Adansonia madagascariensis | reverse complement strand
GATATTAACATGGAAGAGTTGGGCGGACAATGCCTTACCCTCTCCATGAAGACGCCTCTTCTCCTTGTGCCAATCAATTACCATCATGACCAAGCATCTGAGTAGACAATGTGAGCCAAACTCCACATTTAATTGCTTGATAGGTATATAATATTAATGCATATCTACCTCTAAGGGATATGCAATGCAAAGTGGGTGCTGAAACGCACCGACCATCTAAACGTGCAGCTACTTAAATAAAAGTGTGGGTGACAAGTGATGTAAGCCAAGTTGAAAATTATATTGAATTTTAATAAATTCATTGTTGAGTAATAGTATTATTTTTCATCAGAAGGTAAAACTTTAGATTCTCAATTATTTCTTACGTATTCCTTAACCCTCCATTTAACTAATTAAACATTTAATTTATAACATTCTTTATTCATATCATTTCATGAATATAATAACTATATATTCTCTACTTTATTTTCACAAAAAAGAAAGTATTCTCTATTCCATTTTCACAAAAAAAAAAAAAATCTTAAAAGTGTTGTATCAATATTTAATCAATTTAAAATACGCGTAAATCTAAAAAATTATTTATTAAACATAAATATAAAATCATAATCAACTTTTTTTACTAGACGTAATTGATCACTTGTATAAATTTATCACTTTTAAAGAAATTCTAAACTTGAACAATGTACTTAAAAAATGATAGCTTTCGGCCTACATTGCCACAACTAAGTTACGATAATATAATGGAAAATGATTAGAATATCTAAAACGCTAGTGCGAACTGCAAAGGACAATATCTCATTAGTTTTATATTGACTTAAAATGATCTTACATAAATTTTTAATGAATATTTTAAAATTTCTAAAATTCTTTTCCAATAATTTGGAAAAAAAAAAAAAAGAAAGAAAATTTCTCACGTTGGGAATAATCAAGAGAACTAATCTTCTTAAAAGACTCCGATTATTTAGTTTTATTTAAGTACTAAAATATTGAAAAATATTAATATTTTATTCCATCATTCGGGTGGATCTTTAAAAATTTCTTTTGGAAAGAGTTCAGAACATCAGAATCTTATATCCCTTTATATATAATTATTGGTTAATTTTATATTTTATTTTAAAAAAATTGATTAACAAATTTAAATATTTAGTAGATTTGAAATTATTTTACATATTTAATTATTATTTAATTATACACTTTTTTCTTTAAAAATTTGATTTAATGAATTCAATATTTAGCAGATTTGGATATTAATTGGTTTACCTATCATAATAATTTATACAATTGATAGCAAAATTTATATATATCTATAATATTTACTGGTAATTTTGAGTTTTTTTTTTTATAATTATAAAGATCTATGTAACTTGTAACTTATCTATATTATTGTAATAATATTGTGTAAAATTTTATAATAATAAGTGTAAAAAAAAAATTAATTTGGCAACTGATTATACCAATTTTGAGATTTCAAGTTATTTTCTTAACATAAATATGTCGCTCGTTCTAGATACCATGACGTGGAATGTTCAATGAAAGGTTCGCTATTTTAATGGTTGAGTGCCAAAATAATAACATTCACAATTGTTGGTGAGAGAAAGATAAACTTTCCATAGTCGGTAGGACCAAACATATAATTTCCAGCTCATTTCCAACAAATAGATAGAATATGGATTTGTATTTATAAATTAATAGTATATAAATTTATATATTGTCAGTGAGCTGGATGATATCATGTTATTAAAAATAACGCTATATATATTTATTTTAAAATTCTATGATTATATAGTATCGTCTTTTTTGTTAAGATATATAAATTATGATTACATTAAATATAAACCTAGTAAAATATATATGAAACAAACAGAAAATTCCATCTCAAATATATGGAGAAGGTATTTTAAAAAGAAGAAAAGAAACAACAATTCGTCCATACATGTCATGGGTTTATCCAGCTCATCAAAGCTAATATTAGGGTTTTACTTTTTATATCATGACCTAATACAACCTTACCATGAAAAACTTACCCCGTAACAACCGTGTGATTTAGTAACGTAGATATCAGAGATGGATGGACGGCTAGGAAGAAGCGTGCATTAGGCGAAAATAAGATAAAGTCAATTGGCTAAGAATAGAACCTTGACAGAACCACCTTTTTGTGCAATCTCCAAAGAGAAGAGAAAAAATGGTGAAAGTGATCAGTTGCTTCACAATAACTATGGCCACCTTTGCTTTCTGGCAAAGCAGGGAACAAGTCAACGTCTTGAAGGCCCTCCACCAAGATGAAATGGTCCGCGAGATCCCTCTCTCTCTCTCTCTCTCTCTCTCTTTTATTTTTTTTCTCTTATTTCGCATTATTTTACTCGTTTTAATTCTAGTATAAATTCCGAATTAGGTCATCCAAATATGCACGCTGAAATGCACTTTTCGTTTCTTTTGTTTTTTTCAATTCAATTCTTAGATAAATGTCTTTTATTTTGTTATTTATGAACCCTAGATTATTTAATTATATATCTTTTGATTAACTATTTCGCTGGCAGAGAGAGAGATTGGAGAGTCAAGCGGAGCTCAAGAGAATGAGGGAAGAGCTGCTTCAGCTAGCCAAGCAGAACGCTAGTCTCCAGTAAATTTTGCGGTCAAGTCCCTTTTATGCTTGTTGCTGTTGTTGTTGCTGTTGTTTTATTATTATTATTATTATTAACTTTGATTTAATTTACACTATGAGTTCTGATGAAACTTTGATGAGCTGGATAACTCCATGATATGTCATGGACGAGTTGTTGTTTCTTTTCTTCTTTATAAAACTCCATCCAAAGCGGAGCTAGCAAAGTCTTTTGAGAGGCCAAACTATGTAGTTGATATCATACCGTATGATTGGTATGTATTGATTTTAAGGTAAATGAAATGATATTAATAACGTATAATTTTGATTTTTGTATCGATTGTATCGAATTGTATTTATATATTTCGGTTTGTATTGGTTGGTACAAGATTTTTTTAATTTTTTTATTTGCATATAAACATATATACATATATGCATATAATAGAGATATATTTGCATGTGCATATAGTATTTTTTTTATTAAATAATTATTACCAATAAACTTAAAATGGTACACTAAAATATATCGGTATCAATATGTACCAATACTAAAACCAAAATGATATATCTACCGGTATGGTACCGCCAACATAAAGATAAAGAAAATTAAAAGATAGAGGTATAATATATTTATTTTATGGGCTATTAAAAAATAAATGTATAATATTTTTAAAAAATTTTAATTTTTTTAGAGCCAAGACTAATAATTATATTTGTCTATAAATTCTAATGCATCAAATTAAATTATAGACAAAAATAAAAAAAACTAAATAAATATAAATTTTATTTTGGGGCCAATTTAGTTATTTAAATATATAAATACTTGTATATATATATATCTATACTATATTAAAATTACTGACTAAGTTGCTGTCACAAGTTAATCAGATACTAACTCAATTAGTAAAATTACTTAAAGATTTTAAAATTATATTAATAATGATATACGTAGAAAGATAATTATGTATTTTTTTATAAAAATATAAAACTACCGCTAATCAAAATTTTTTATTTATTTTTTTAACTACTCACATAATTATCCAACAATATAGTGAGTGTACTTTAATCTAATATATCTTAAAGAGATTTTCAAAATTTGAGAGTACCAATTAATAATTTTAATATATAAATACATATAAATGTATATATGTTATGGATTTTTCAAAATATTGAGCGGGGGCGATGAAAAGCCGGCCCTGATTCCATCTCTATCTATTTGAAATTTATTGGAATTTTTTGTTGGTTTCCCATATATGTTGCTAGTTTGTTGGATATGAGCGGGAAATTGCATGTTTAGTCCTTTCAACTTTAAAAGTTCATATTTTGTCATCAATAATTGTAAATGTTATTGCCTTATATAGTAAAGAGGGTTAAAGTACTTATTAATTTCTTATATTACATAATCTTATATAATTTTGTTTTTGTGCTAATAATTTAAGTAAATTAGTTTTCGTACGCTTAAAAATAAAGCAAAATAATAATGTTAGTAATGAAAATAACAAAAAATATTAAAAAGACTGATGTAACACTTAACCCCAAATTAAAATTATGACATAACTTATAAAAATAATGATAAATATTTATATTCCTTAAAACAATAAAGCCACATTTGAAAAAAATGGAAAAAAAAATAAACATTTTAAACGTTTGGTCAAAAGAAAAACTTTCGAAATAGTAAAAAAAAAATTCTAAAAAAAGAAAGAAAAAAGTAAATTGCCCTAAAGAACCAAAACTCATCATGATGAACCCTAATCAAATCTTAAAATCTCACTGTTTAATCAACCCAATGTTTAACATCTAACCCCAGATCCCTAACATCTAAGAGAGATTGATACCAAAACTGCGAAGAAGTTGAGAAAAGAAGAAACTAAAATTAGATAATTTCTTCAATTAGCCGATTTTTTTCTCTATTTATCCACAATTTTTTTGTTGATTTTGATTTGTTTTTTTTGAAGTTTCTTTATGTTGAGTTTATAATGAAATTGAGTTTGAATTTTTTCTTGGGATTTAAGGTTCGACAATGGTTTTGGCTCTTGGTCAAACTATTTGAAACGTTTAGATAAATGTGTAGTTTTTTTTTTTTTTTAATTTCTTTTGTGATGAATAGTGTTTAGTTTTAAATTCTTTTCTTTTTCAAACCTGGTTTTATTTCTTTTAAGGAATACAAATTTTTATCATTATTTTTGTAAGTTATGTCATAATTTGAAGAGTATTTTAACATTTTTCAATTACATCCATCATTAACATCACTGTTTTGCTTCACTTTTAAATGTATAAAGATTAATTTGTTTAGATTTTTAGTACATAGATTAAATTACATAAAGTTACATTGTACAAAAAATTCATTAGTACTTTAATCTAGTAAAGAGCACAGGTTTAGAGAAAAGGAGCTCCTTCTCCTCTTTCCTTTATAGATGCAATTGCCTTATATGCATAAAATGTAAGTGGTGTAGTTACAAAAATATCCTTATGATCTTTTGTGAGCGCAACAATCGTATCATGAATAAATGACATATTTTTGTTAAAAATAACTAAAACATTATTTTTCATAGTATGTTCATGGGATCCAAACAAAAAATTTTTGAAAAGTATGGGACTAAAAGCTAATTAAGTTTTTAAGTTTTGTTTCATCATTAGATTAGATTTTTAAACATTTCCTTCTAATCTTCTATCTATTTATGTATATATATATATATATATATATAATTTTTGACCAATTTTATATTTTCATTTAAAAAAGTGATTTAATTAATTTAAATATTTAGGAGATTCGAAAGTCTTTTACATATTTGATAATTATTTATTTTTATATTTTTTCTTTAAAAAAAATTGATTTAATGAATTCAATATTTAGCAAATTCAGATATTTATTGATTTACCGTTTACATTTAGACCTAGCAATTTGTATATCATGTCATATTCAAGTATTTGGTTATGTCATAATCATATTTAAGGTATTTTATATTTATATAAATTTTGATTATAAAATTTTTAAACCTATATCCATGTTGTGTTATGTTTATTTTTATTACTTCATACATGTACTATTTATATAATTGTGTCTAAAAGTATTAGGCTAATTATATTAATGTTAAATTATATAATAGATAACATAATTTAAATAATAAAAACATTTATTGCTAATATAGAGTTTTTTTAAAATCATAAACATTAATTGATTAAAATTTTTTAATAATATTCGTAAAAAGACGAACTGGGTAGCCAATTACGCTAATATGGTATTTCAAGTTGCATTGTTGACGACTAGACACAGCCAATTTTTATTATCATGTTATGACCTTATCCTAACTTTAGTATGAGAAACTTGCCCCGTAACCTACCGTGTCGTTTAGTAACTCATACATCAGAGATGGATGGGCGGCAGAGAAACAGAGTGCATTAGGGGCAAAAATAAGATAAAAGTCCATCCTAATATTCCTAGGGCGATTTTAGAGTTTGAATGTTTTGACTTTGATCAATCAATCGCCTAAGAATCCAACCTTGACAGAGCAACCTTTCTGTGCAACCTCATAGTAACAGGAGAAAAATGGAGAAAGTGCTCGCTTGCTTTACAATGACAATGGCCGCCTATGTTTACTGGCAAAGCACGGAACAAGTCTACGCCTCGATGGCCCTTTACCTAGACGAGAAGGTCCACGAAACCCCCCCTCTCTCTCTTTTCTTATTTCCCCCTATTTTACTCTTTTCAATTCTAGTTTTAAATCTGAAATAGGTCATCGTAATATGCCCACTGAAATACACTTTGTGTTTGTCTCCATGACTCCATTTCAATTCATAGATATATGTCATCATATTTTGTTATTTGCAAATAGATTAAAAAGTTATGAAACCCTATAATGTTTTTGAATAATTAATTCTTTTGCAGAGGAAGAGATTGGAGAGAGAAGCGGAGATCAAGAAAATGTGGGAAAAGCAGCTTCAGCTAGCCAAGCAAAATAATCGTCTTCCGTAAATTCTGCGTTCAAGTCCCTCTTCTACTTGTTGTTGCTGCTTTTTTTTTTTCTTTATTTTAATTGTTGGATTTTGTTTTTAATTTAGACTTCATGGAAGAGTAAAACCCTAATCTTTGATGAGGTGGATAACCGCATGATATGTCATGGATGAATTGTTGTTTCGTATCTGCTTGATAAAATAAAATCTCTATCTGTTTGAAATTGATGGAATTTTTGTTTGTTTCTTTATATATCGTATTTATATTTAATACATTAATAGAGTTTAAAAATAAATACTTATAATTTTATTTTTAATTACATAATATTTTATGATTTATTAAAGACTATAAATTTAAAATTGTCCGTGTACAAATATAAATCTCTACGTTATTAATACATTGGATACAAGCTGGAAATTACATTTTTGATCCTTTCAAATTTGGAAGTTCATCTTTCTCAATTTATTGGATATAAGCTGGAAATTACATATTTGATCCTTTCAAATTTGGAAGTTTATATTTCTCAATTTGTTGGATATAAGCTGGAAATTACATATTTGATCCTTTCAAATTTGGAAGTTTATATTTCTCAATTTGTTGGATATAAGCTGGAAATTACATATTTGATCCTTTCAAATTTGGAAGTTCATGTTTCTATCACCAATAATTGTAAATGCTATTGTTTTGGCACCTAACTATTAAAAATAATGAAAACTTTACTTGAAACTCCATATCATCATACTTTAAACAAGTGACATATCTATGTTAGTGATAACCAAAACATTATTTTTCATAATTTGGTTAATAGGACCCAATCAAGAATTTTTGAAAAGTTTGGAGAGTAAAAAAATAATTTACTCTAAATTTTATCACTAAAAATAAATTACTTTTAATTAAATAAATAATAGTTAATATATATAGTACTATACTTTAAAGAAAATGATTTTTTTAAAAGTATTTAAAATTTTGTTAGATTTAAAGCAAACGATTCACCAAGTTTGGAATTGAAATTTTTTTGTAAATATAGTTATAAAATTTCTACTTATATTCCCGTTATAATAAAATTATTAAGATGGTCTATATTGAAATTTTAAATTAGCTTCGAAATGATTCAACGGAATAGCATTTAGAATGTCAATTGAATCTATTAAGTTTTGAACTTTAAAAGTAGGAAGAATGATGCTAAGACGTCTTAGCAAATATTAATCAATGGTAATGCAGTTCAAAATTTTACAAATATTTATATATCATAATTTTGTTAAACACACATTCAATACTTTTTTATCGTATATTAAGCACGGCATTGAATTAAATAAAAAATTATTTTTATGTAATCATTAAAAACACTTATCCGTTTATTACATATTTTAAAACGAATATTAATCAATATCAAATTCAAATACTAGGATGCGAGTATCAAAATTTTAACCCGAAAATATCTCCAATCAAAATACTAAAATATTGACAGACATCTCAGGGCCATCTTCCTAGTTAATATAATAATATTGGACGACTTGTGATCTTCCTCGTTTTATCTCAATATATATGTTCATTACGTGGAATGACAGCAAGGATATACATATATATATATATGTGTGTGTGTGTGTGTGTGTGTGTGTGCGTGTGATTTCATGGTATTGTTGTGGTTAGATACAAAGTTAATTGTCATTCCTATTTTTTTTAACATATGGTTTATCTTGTACGTTTTGTTAAAATTGTGTTTGCTTTTTATTTTTTTAATTTTTAATTTTTATTTCAATAACAGCATTCATCGATTTTTTTTAACAGAAGCGTTCAGATTGTAAAATTTATTATGTATATCTGTACATACATAAGTATATATTTTTTTGTAATACATTTTTAAAGAAAGTAAAACTAATGGGGGCAAAGGGCAGATTAAAAAAAACCAGTTAGCCTAAGTAAAAGTTAATGTTGACACCTAAATACTCCAATTAAGTTATTTTATTTTATTGGGATAATAGTGTATTTTACTATGAAAATGATAGTCAGGGAATTACGGAAGTGAGGCAACAAAAAAACGAAGAATGCGGTGTCGTTCAGTAACTCAGATATGAGAGATGGATGGAGGTCCAGAACAACGGAGTTCATTAGGGCGAAAATAAGATAAAAGGTCGGTTGATTTGGCAGAAAATAACTTTTAAAATTGTTTTACGTAGTTTTGTAATATTTGTTTTATAAAAAATAATTTGATAAATAAAAAAGATTTATTGGTCAATACAGGATGAAGTATTTTTTTGAAACTTATTTTTCTTTTGTTATACTCTTTGATGGATCGACAATGCAGCTATTACCTGAATTTGCCTCTATTTATAACGGCAATTAAGCTCTAATCGTCAGAACATGAGAAGATATCGACGTAACCATCTGACTACAGCATGATCTTAGATCAAATGCCTCTTTTTGAATGGCTGCCGACATCTCACTGACAGGTTCGGCTACATGACTTGATAGCCCGATAGCTAGCTTAGTGCTAGTCATTTTCCAATTACATTATCTGATAATGTGTCCCCAAACAACACCTATAAAAAGGTTAGACAAATCCTAGATAAACACGCTTCTTCCCTTTCGCCTCTCTTGCTATTTGCTTCTTACCCTTTAACTTTAAAATTAATTTAACAATCGGAACAGAGTTCCAACTCTGATACCCCTATAATCTTTCTCTAGATTGCAAGATTGTACCTCTCGCTATCTCCTTAATTCCCTTCAAGGAAGACTTCAACACCTTTGAAAGGGAAGATAATTTTTGGAAAACTATTTCTTAAGTAATATGATTTTTAGATCGAAACTTAACTTAATTCGAAAAAAATATTATTATTGTTAATAAAATATTTAATATTTAAAAAATATTAATATGAAATTGTTTTAATGTTATAATTTTCAATATTTATATTTTCAATATTATTAAATATAAATATTTTTATTTTAATAATATATGATCTTACAATGTTTTTCAATAATAAATAGTAAGTTTTTAATATAATTGATAAAATATATTATTTTAATAATAATATTATTATTTAACATGACAATATTATTATTTTAATAATAAATTGTAACATTATCAATATTATAAATTTTATTAAAATTTTAATAGTGAATAATGTTTTTATATTATTTAAAAAATGATAATATTTTATATTAAAATTTTAATAATAAATTTATTTAAATTATACTTTATAAAGATTTAATAATAAACTTTTTTAATCAAAATATTAGTATTTTAATTGTAGAAACAGTACTTGAAATATTATTTTAATAATGATTATATTTTAGAATATTTATATAATTAATGTTTTAATAATAAATATTATTATTTTAAGTATTTAATATTAAGATAATCTTTTATTTTTAAAATACTACCATTTGAAATATTAATACTAAAAATTAATTGTTTAATGATTAATAATTTTTAATATTTTAATAATGACTATTTTAATATTTATGTCAATATTATTATTTGAAAATTGTAAAAATAATATTTTAGTAATATTATAATATTTTAAATATTATACAATTAAGTTGTATTATATTTTATGTATTTATTATTTATATAATATTTAGAATTAACTATAATTAAAATATTTTTATTTTGAAATATTAATATTAAAATTTTAAAATTTTAATTAATAAATATTTTTGATATTTTAAAATTTATATTAATATTTTTTATTTTAAAAAAATCAAAGTATAATTTAAAAATAAAAAATATTCTTCATTGAATCATTTAAACGCAAAATATCTCAATTTTTTTAGATATTTGCGTTTTCGATAAAATATTTTTTGAACACAAATTTCTGCAAAAGAAACCTTTGATAGAATAGCCTTTATCAGTTTCCCTACAACCTTAGAGTAAGAGAAGAGAAAAATGGCGAAAGTGGCACTGGCCACTTACTTCCCAATAACAATGGCCCCCCTATGGCTTCTGGCAAGGCATGGAACAAGTCAACATCTTGAGGGCCGTCCACCAAGACGAGAAGGTCCATGAAACCATTAAAACTAGAATTAAAATGAGTAAACAATGGGGAAAAATAAAAGAAGAAGAAGAAGAAGAAGAAGAGAGAGAGAGAGAGAGAGAGAGAGAGAGAGAGAGAGAGAGAGAGATGTTTCATAGATCATTTCATCTTGGTGAAGGGCCTTCAAGACGTGGGTTTGGTTCCATGTTTTGCCAGAAAGCAAAGGCCGCCATTGTTACTGTGAAGCAATTCTATCACTTTCCCCATTTCTCTTCTCTTACTTTTTAAGGTTGCACAAAATGGTTGTTCTGTCAAGGTTCGATTCTTAGCCGATTGAGTTCATCAACATTTAAATTTCAAACTCCAATATCGCCAAGGAATTTTACGATGGAATTTATCTTATTTTAGCCCTAATGCACTCTGCTTCCTAGCCGTCCATCCATCTCTGATATATGAGTTACTAAATCACACGGTGGTTATGGGGTAAGCTTTTAAGGTAAGGTTAGATTAGGTAAGTAAAACCCTAATATTAACTTTGATGAGCTGGACAACCCCATGAAATGACATCGACGAATTGTCCTTTCCTTTTTTTCTTCATAAAAATACCATTTCTACCTTTTTGACATTGATGGAATTTTCCGATTGTTTCCATATATGTTATCAGAGTGGATATGAGCTGGAATTGACATATTTGGTTCTTTTAATTTTGGAAGTTTATATTTCTATTACCAACAACGACAGTAAAATATTATTATTTTTGGGAAAAAGAATGCTTATCCCATTTAATTTTGAAAATGCTCAATTATTCCTTGAAGTTTAATAAAAAATGCATTAACCTTTTTAGAATTTATTTATTAAGTTAAATTGACATATTTATTTTTTATTAATTAATTAATTATTTTTATTTATTTTTGTTTTTCTTTTTTATTTAAAACTTTTTAGCTGCAAAATATTTTAAACTTATATTTAATCTAATTATATTTTAACTTTTAGATGAATTCATCAAATTATTTTCATTTTAAATAAAATTAATTACCATTATGTAAAATGTTTTAATGATAATGAAATTTGATTAAAAATAGAGAAAAAAGAATAAGAAGAAAAAAAAAAAGAAAATATAACCATTGTTTATGGGATTTTATTGAAAATAAACATACTTCGATTAGGTTGAAAATCACATTTTCTATGTATCTAGAAAAATAACAAATGTTAGCATTTTAATAATCAAAATAATATTTTTTTTTTCAAATTTTACTTTAAATATTAAAAATACATTCATTTTATTTAGTTTTCCTCATTGTTTTATTTTTGTTTTAATAAATTTTTTCATTATCAAGCTTGTTGAAATAATTTTATTAATTTATTTCAAAAAAAAAATACAATACATTCATCCCAAAGTTAATATATCGGATTAAAGATAAATTTAAAATATTTGGCATGTACTTGTATTATAATTGATTTTAATCAATTTCTTTTAATACTAAACTTCTTTAAATAATTTTATTAATTTATTTAAATAAAAAATGGTACATTCATCTTAAAGTTAGTATATTGTATTAAAGATAAGTTTAAAATATTTAACGTACACTTCAATTTGAATATAATTTAATTAGATTTTAATTTTAATCATAATTAAAATTATTTAAAACTAATTAAATTCTCATTATTTTATAATAAAAAATTACGTAAAAATGAATAAAAATAAACAGATTATTAGATAATCAGTTATTAATAAGAAGA
This sequence comes from Adansonia madagascariensis, assembly GCA_038381835.1. Taxonomy (NCBI): domain Eukaryota; kingdom Viridiplantae; phylum Streptophyta; class Magnoliopsida; order Malvales; family Malvaceae; genus Adansonia; species Adansonia madagascariensis. The sequence goes on along the minus strand of JBBYHL010453722.1, from coordinate 3,450 downwards.
TAATTGTCTTTTAATTTAAAATTTATTTTATAAATAAACCTTAATGAGTTAATGTATTTTTCATCCAACTTTAGGCGATAAGTGAACTTTTTAAAACTATAAGGGATAAGTATATTTTCTACTAAATCTTAGAAAAGAAATTGGACTTTTCTCTTATCCAAGCACTCAATCATTAAAATTGACGAATCTTTCACATAACATTTGAGACATCATATCTTGAACAAGTGACATATCTAAGACAACCAAAACATTATTTTTCATAGTTGGTTCATAGATCCAAACAAAAAAGTACGAAAAGTTTAGGGATTAAAAAGGTAATTTGCTTTAAATTTTATCATTAAGCTAAATATTCAAGAAAGTATCATTACATGTATGTAGTTCTTCACTTAAAATATGAGATAATTTATATTTTGGATTATTGAATTTAGCATTGACTTTTATATAGGACACAAACTTCTAATTTTATCATATTATGTCATCGACCTTCTATTACTAATAAATTAAATCATTTAAACTAACTCTTTTAATATTTGTAACGAAAAAATTGACTCAAACTACTAGAGAAAAGCTTATTTCCAATGGAAAATTTCTGGCAGAATTTATCTATCGAAAATATTTAGTTATTTTTTTACATAATTCTAGCATTTTCAACAACATTTCAGTCGAAAATACTGGAATTTTGTCTGAAATAATTTTTGTACGTCACTGTTCCTGTGCGCCAAGCACACGCCAAATGATTTCTAATCCGGAATTTCAATATTTTCTACGAAAATATGCATTAAAAAAAAGGTAATTCTACACTACGTAAATAATTAAATATTTATTTTTTAATTCGATCGTAAATACTTTTTTTAATGGATATTTTAATCGAAAATGTTCACTACTACGTATGAAAATTTCTATTTTTGGCAGATGTATTCTTTAGGGTAGAATTCTTGCCCAAAACTTTTCTAATAGAAATATTTCGAATATTTTGCAGAATGGAATGTCCATTGGGAGACGAACCATCTCACCAAACTCTTTTTTTTTTTTTTTTGAGTAAAATTAGGTTGGGAAAAAAGTCTTCTGTAAATGTCAATCACCGGCACTATTTGTCATTTTTTGTAATTCAAATTTCTCATATCTCTTAAATTCTCTATTTTTTTACATGATTTTGAGGTAATTTTTTTAGGTATTTAGGGTATTTTTGTTAGGATTTTTATAATTTAGATTTAGGGTTTAGGTTTTATTTACGTGACTATTTTTTTGTATTTTTGTTAAGATTTTTATAAATTGATAAAAATGATAAAAAATAAAGATTTTATATTATTTTTAAAAAATTAATAAATTATACAAAAATATTTTTAAATATAAGTAAATATTTTTAAGAGTAGATACATATAAAACTAAAATGGTGAAATTTACGGGTATAAATAATTTAATAAAAATAAAAAATATATTTACTTAATATATTATTTAATTATTATATTATTATTCATGAATAAAATTTTAAAAATAATATTTAATTATTATATCATTTTTTTATTTTTATTATTTGTTGTTAAAAAATCAATTACATTATATATTATATATTATTAAATATATAATATTTAATATAATCTTAATTTAAAATATTTAAATATAATATATTAAATAATTAAATTTTTTATATATTTAATTTATATTTTAAATATATTTAAGAAGTTAATAAAAATAATTTTATAAATAAAAATGTTTATTTAATTTAATATAAAATAGTCATTTTATAACTATTCCTTGTTTATTTTGTGATACAATTTTAACTAACTAAACTACTTAATATCTATTCCTACTCTATTTCATTTTCACTTAATAGTATTTTTATTCTTATTATATTTTATTTCATTGAACCACATATCCTATTATTTAATTTAAAACTCATATAATTAATTACAAATAAAATATTAACTAAAAATGTCCACACCATGCCTAACAAAATTAACCCTTGCTCGGGTGTCTTTCTGATCTTACCTCTAGACCTTTATGTTAAAATCATCACACGAGGGTTCTATTCATAATAGCTGTCCAATTTTTTTTTTTGGAAAAATTACAAAATAAGTTACTTGCTCTAAAATATTTGCAATTTAAAGTGATTATAATAATTATTAATAAAAAAATAAAAAATTATTTAACATTTGTTGGTTCAGGTAGTGTTGAATGTCAAGATCCGTTATCAAAATATATTTTATTTATACAAAATTAATAAATAAACTCAAAATATTTATTATTTATTATACAAATGATTATTGATATTGCACAAAACACGATGTGATATAAAAAATAATATAAATATGATATGTATGTATGATATATCACTATTTATCTAATACAAATTATTAATGTATCAAAATTTAAATAAGTATATAATGCTTTAAATAATATGTAAAAATATATAAATATGACAAGAATACACAAATTGTCCATTCAAATTTTTTACATGTTGATGAACTAAAAATATTTTAACTTATAATTATTATAATAAATGACTAGTACTGGGGAAGTAGGTAAAAATTTTTTGATTTGGCTAGGATCATGACGCAAACACAACGTGAAAAAGAATTAAAATATCAAACAAAACACATAAAATATACAAACACAACACAAATTCATGATCGTATCAATATTTATATAATATAAATTATTAACGTATCAAAATTTATATAAATATATAATATTTTAATAATACGTAAAAATATATCAACACCGTAATTTTACATGGGTGGCTAATTTTTTTTAAAGATTACACCAAATGAACTGATAAAAGAAAAATATTTATTATTCACTATCATTATAATAAATAATTATGAGTAAGAAAGAGAATTATTTTTTTATCAAAGTCTTGAAATTACAATTGAAAAAAGTTTTTAAAAAATTACAAAATGAACTAATAAACTAAAAATATATATCTTATATCATTATTATAATAAATAGTTATTAAAAATTAAAAATTTACATAAAAATATTTCAGAATTATTTTTTATCCTTCAATCAAAGAAGGTAAAAAGAAAATCAGTTGGAGCAATTGATTAGTTTGAATTTCCACAACTGAAGAAAGTCAAATACAATTAGTAAAAAATTTGATCGAAGATTTATTTTGAAGAAGTTAAGTTTTATATTTTTATTTGAAATTAGTTTAATAAAAAAAAATTTTATTTTTGAAGAAGATATAATTTAAAATTTTTATATTAAAAATATATATTTATTTTAATACAGCAATATATTAAAATATTACCAAATATTTAAATAAATAATTTTTTAATATAATTGAAATTATATAAAAAGTTTCCAAACCCCTTAGAAAAGCAGGATCAGAGGCACAGGGAAGACGATAGGGGCCTTGGCCCCCTTTCTATCCTTAAAACTTCTCCGTTACTATATACTACTTCGTAAAAACAAAGGTAAATTTATGTTTGATCTCCTCTTAATTTTTAA
>JBBYHL010453702.1:0-15721 GCA_038381835.1 Adansonia madagascariensis | reverse complement strand
CATGACATAAGTATGCTCATGCATTTCCTAGAAGCTTGATAGGCTCCATGAAATAAAAATGCCTTTTTTAGCAAACTATTTTTAAACATGTTCATCCTAAGTATGTTCATACATCTATCTATCATCTCCATGCATTTTTTGTCATCTTTTCTATTAAAAAAGTCATCTTTGCCTATGCATATATGTCCTCCATGTTCTACATCGTTTTGTGGTACTTTGCTTGTGTTGAGATGCATGCTTAAGTGCTAGAAAATCTGTTTCAAAAATTTCCCTAAGTTAAGCACATGATATCTCCCATACATGGAGAATAACATGGGCTTAAGATTGTTGCAAAGTTGGTTTTCCAACTTTGGGGTTAAAACAAGCATTTAGTTTTGGATTCATGGAAGAATGAGTATAAGAGTACTAGTTTTTCAAAAATGAAATGAAGTCTTTTAGTTAAAAAAAAATGTGAACCTTTGGTCCTTAGCCAACCACCCTCATAGTGGCATGGTCAACAGGTTGTCCTATTATCCCAAACTACTCCGAAATTATGGAATGAACTCGTGATGCCCATGTCAACCTCTCATCTTGGTTATGAATGTTCAAACATCCATGGCCCGAGCTCAACCCAAAGAAAAACCAAAATACAAAACACCTCCCCAGTTTTGTTCTATTAGCGTAGTAGCCTGGTCTTGAAAAATTATTTAAAAAATAAAAAATGATTTATTAGAAATGTGTTGGGTGTTTTTTCCTTGAAGGTTTTTAAATTACCTTTCCAACGATGTCTCATTTACCTTCAGATTATCTCAGATGAAATAGTTATGATTTTTCAAAAATTCACTTTCTAGAACCCCTATATCTAGTGAATAGTTTACCATTTGGGCTGTTTCGGCCTAGCAAACAACATTTTTGAATCCCTTGAACCTTTTTCGCATGAACTTCATGAAATTCCCTTTTCGAAAAGGTACCATTCCCATTTTAATAATTTTGGATGAATCCGAACTGATTTTTCAAAGTCCATAATACCTTTACCTTATACATGCTGCTAGTGTCAAGACAGGTTAAAATTCAAAAGTTAATTCCACCTAGAAAGTGATTTTCTAGGATTTTTGGAATATTTTTACATTAATCTTCATTGAGTTCCCTTTCCAACGGTACCTCGTTTACCCCTTGGAACCTCCGGATAAGCTTAGAATAAATTCAGAAAGAGAAACGACATGATGCTATCCTTTGTTTCTAACTTAATTTTTGAAACGCTTGTATTGAGACATTCGAATGCCTCATGATCTACTTGGCCCATTCCCATGATCTAAGCCCTTTAGACTCAGACTAAGGCTAAATAAAAGAGGAATATTTTAGCTAAACCTTTAGCTCTTGATTTTTAAAGATCCTCCTATCAAAAAATGACCCGTTTCTCTTGAACATCAAAATTTTTCATTTTCAAGGATACTCCAACCCCATTACTCTAAGGGGATACTCCAATCCCACTTTTTCCTTAAAATGACATCGAATTTTCATTTTCAAGGATACTGCAACCTCACTACTCCGAGGGGATACTCCAGCCCTGCTTTTACCTTAAATCCAATATCAAACTTCTATTTTTGAGGATACTCTAACCCCACTCTTCTGAAGGGATACTCCAACCTCGCTCTTCATATTCCTTCTAAAATCTAAGCTTTTCTCCCTCTTGAGTCATCGAAACCTTTTTCCCCTTAAATTTCCACCGAATTCGGCTACGTCTCAAATTGTCGTCTCGATTATTCATCAATAATCGAAAACAATTACGAGATATATTTTGATCATCCATCTTTTTTATATATTTTATGTGTTTATTTTTGTGTGGATTTATTTATTGTTTTCTTTCCTATCTTACTAATACGTTTACTCTTGTAGGGACCTCGAGTATTCATGCTTTAAAAATTATTTTTAGAATCACAAAATGGTACCTCGTGTCAGTAGCTCTCTAATGTCAGACATGAAATATTTGATTTTTCCTTAAAAACCCATCCAGAGATCATTTTCATAAAAAATCCCTATGTTTCTCACCTCTTTGAGGTGCATAGGTGATAAAAGTTTCATTAAAACCCGGACTTGTATCTTTACAAAATTCCATGCATTAGAAGGAATTATATTTAAATAATAATAAAAATAAAATCGAGGAAACTGAAATTTAAGTAAGATATAGTTAGATGGTACCAATTTTTTGGCATTGTGGATGATGCTAATCCTTTTCCACATATAACCAACTCTCAAACCCAAAACAACAAATCTTTGGTATTATTTTCAATAGGCATCTGATCATGCCTAACTTAAAATGATCGGTGGCGGCAGTTTATGGCCACTTCCTGGTGGCCATCCAAGTTTAGTCGGATGAGCAATTCGTCCAACAGTCTTTTACCCCTTCATGTCAAACATCATCATATGTTTTAAGTCGAGCGTGCTTTGGCCCTTCGAATCATCTGAAGTTTGTAAAGGCCGGGCACGTGGAACGTCGACAGTTACCATTATTTTAATTCTTAAAAATGTAAATTTTGGAAACCTATATATTTTAGCATATATTTTAAAATTGCTTTATTCATATTTATGCATAATATACATATGATCACCATGAGATGTTAGCTACACGTGAATGTTATTTATAATTAGATAATAAAAGCTTGATGGGTGATTATGGACTAGACCTTTGGACTAGACCTTAGTATGACTAAGCTATGGATGGTTAATTTTATTTATTTTGGTATTTATTTTTATAAATAAGGTCTATGAACCCTACCTTATCTCTTTATTATATGGGCCTGTAAAATTCTTTTACCACCTTATTTCCCTCAAATGTAACTTGAGGTTCTTTAAACTTATGTAATTGTTATATAGTTAGAGATTTAGGATTATGATAGAATAAAGAATTTATAAATTTCAGGATGCAAAGGAGATGGTACCAAGAAAAAAGACTAAGGTTATTACCATGAAAAATTATGAAATATATGAATGGTATCTCTAGCAAATTAGCCACCTAGTTTCCTAATGGCTCAAGGAAACAAGTAAGTTTAAAGTCCATAATCATCCTAGTAGATTGCATGTGATAGATTTATTTTGTTCGTTCATATATATGTGATATATATGTATGATCAAATAATTGCCAATGCCATGCTATCTAATGTAAATCGATGAGACTTGAGTAATAATTGATTAAAAGAAATCCCTTGTAAAATATTAAGTCCATGTCTAAGCATGATTAGATGCCCTCTGTTTTCCATAACAAGATACCCAAGTTTTGACCGTGGGTGATTTGTTAAGTCGCTCAAGGTCTCTGCTGGCTGACTACTTGAGTTATGAATAATGGGTCTTACCTAACTAAGATATGTTATCCGAATGCATTTAACTTGACCCTTTAGCTTTAAAGGCGATGTTTAGGTGACGTACATAATATGTACTTAGGTTAAGTGTTACTACTTAACTAATCTTTTAGTTGCATAAAGATGCAATTCGTAAACTAAGTTACCCACTCAATTAGTTCTTGCGTGATTTGTTGAGTCACTTAAGGGTATGTAAGGATGAAAAGGGTCATAACTCATTAAGAAGATTCAAATGGTGTACTTCTTATGTTATAATGAAGGCTATAATTTTGACAAAATAATGAGATTTAATCATTAACATATTAAAACCTGACTTAATGATTACCTAATGCATGCAATGGACACTATATACGTTTTGAATTCATATAGGATATAAACAACTAGAAATAACTATGTACTTGTCATTATGTAGCATACTTGATGTTAACAAGATGATTGGGCCCACAGTATTAAGATTGTCTTAATACATATCGAATTGCATAGCCAAAAATCCCACAAGTAAGAGGTAAATTATCAAGTTCATGTAGATGACCTTGATCTAGCCCCATTGTGATGGCTAAATGATGCTTGAACTCTGAAAAGAGCAAATGAAGATTAACATCTTGAAATCATTTGAAGCTTTATAGAATAGTTCAATAAGGACAATCATGATGAGAGGCTCAACATCCTTAAGGAATTATTCCTAAGCAAGATGTCAAAAGGTAGCCTAGTCAGGCTTCCTATAATACGATATGTCTCCAGACTTAAGCAAATTAGATATGCAAATTAGATATGTCAAGGATCATGATCCATGAGTTACACTTTCTTATGAAGAAAGATAAATGAAATAATAAAGAAACATGCCACACTTATGGAGAGCTAGATTAATAGAGCAGAAATTGCAAGGAATACTTTGATTATCAAAGTAATAAGCTTATAGAAGTTTTGTAGATAGACAAGTTTTTTAGATTTATTCACTTTTCTTGGTATATGATACCTAGATGTTGGCATTTAAATATGTGTGACATATTGGAAGAACTAAATCAAAGAAGTAAATGAAAATGACCATGAGAAAGACAATCTTATAGATATTGATCAAAACTTGCCTTCTTAATGTTTTTGAAACATTATCATTTCTTTTGGCAAATCATAGAATTTGTTTTATGTTATGTCTCGTTATTCTCAAACATATACTTGCAATAGTATTAAGAAAGAATGATGAGATAACATAGAGGAGGCAACCCAAATGATGTAAATCAGGCTTGTCGATCCATCTAGGAAAGCTTATGAAACTTTTATGATTTATATTGGACATTTATATGTTCGTTTTCGAGAATTATAGGCCAATTGTAAGGATATTATTTTGAAATATGTTATGAACATATATATGCTTTTACTAGCATAAAGATGCTATGCTATTTTATTTCTTCATGTAATAAATCATATTAGTTTGTTTTCAACAAACTCTATCTAACGTTTATATCAATTAAACATGTTAAGGCCCAAATCAATTAGAATTCAAATGACTTTTTAAATTAGATTCCCTAAAAAATTTACAAATGTAAGATTTAGTGGGAGCACATAAAAATTATTAAAAGTTAATAACACATTCAGGTGACAAAAGTCATTAAAACTTGGATGTAATTTCGAAAAAGTTCCAAACTAGAGAGATTACACATTTATATCCATGAGCCATAAAACAAATCATTTTGTTTTAGGCTCATAGAGTGATAAGTTTTGGATCTTTACCTACAAGCTAATTAAGCTAATTGTAATAGTTGTAAGACAACTAAGCCATATGATTAGAATTAAGGTTTCATTGTTATCCAAACAATTTCATGACTTGATAATATAGATTACCAAAACAAGAATTAACATATTCTCTAATAAAAGACACTAACAACAATACGATTGTCTCAAGTGCAAGTGGAAAATATTAGTGAACCAATCGGATTAGACATGCGATACATGGTTAATCTAACTGAATACATGTTATTAGTTAAAGTTACAAAAGGTTTTTCTTCATGATTGACTACCATGAAAACACTAATTTTATTAAGACCATAAAGCACAATGGCCTTGCAAAGATATTTAATGAGTTCTGACAATGGGATCCTTATGCATTAAAACTATGTTTCTAAAAATTCTTCCAATCATCATATTGTCAAGACAAGGCATTGACAATGCACAAAGACCAGAATATGCTAAGCCTCTATGCATTTGATGCATGTAACCCATTGGTTTCATAAGTTAAAGTGTAAAGATACTTTGTGCTTGTTTTATGGAAACAAGTCCGTTAAACATAGCCTAAATGAGAACTCCATTGGTATAAGTCACTCAAGTGTCTATGAAGTATATTTTCATATGCTGGTATGTATAACAATCCTTAGACTTGTGATATCAAGTCATCTTGCATAGAGAGTGTTATACTTAAGATTATTAGGAATAGGTCCATACCAAATGGAGACCAAAGGTATGGTGGTTTTGGGTATTGCATGAATTATATGGTAGATTATTGAGTGATCTAGAGAAGATTCACTACTCCTAGTGACAACTAGAGATATATCCTGATTGATCTTAACTATGGTTAATTTGATTAAAGACTCTGGCCAGAACACAATGAATTTTAAGGAATCATTCCTTATAAATTCATCAACTTTAAACATAAGTAGTAAGATCTAACATGGATTGAAGCATAAGTAGACACTGAACCACGTTCATGTTTATTCCAAGATATATGGTGAAAAGATAGTACTACACTGATAGACTGGTTACTGAAAGGTTTCAATGAGGTCACATGGACTCTTTACCATTTAGGGGGTCATGATGGTTGATAGATCCCACTCTTGATTTATGGATATATTTAATTATGTTCATTTCCAACATGTTGGAAACCTAATGTGTCACACACAATAAGATGGATTTGTTGGATAAATCCAAAATTTAATTAAGTATGATTTACTTAAGTAAAAGGTAATTCTGAATGCAGAACTTAATTAAATAGTCTAATTAAGATTTTATTTTGGGACAAATTAGATTTGTGAATCTAGATTTTGTTGTCTAATTAAGACATTATTAATAAGATTGTCTTATCAAGATAATGTCTAAAATAGGACATACCAAGTCAAGGTGGATAAACCTTGTTCTAGTTAAAATAGGATTTCACTTAGACTAGGGATTTGATTGTGAATAAAATTTTTTTATCATAAATTTTGGTCTGTCCTTTGGAATATTCTTTTGATATTAATTATTTGATAATTAATAATAAACAAGATTCAAATTAAGTTAAAATAGTTTTAACTAAATTAAAAATTTTATGAAGATGAAATCCATAGGGATATTTATACTATTACTGTTTCCAATTTATTTATCTAATTTTATGATTATTAGATAATTATATTTAATAGATGAATATTATTTATTGACACAAATATGGAGTTCAAATTATAGAATTATACTCATGGAATAATTCTTGGCCTAATGTTCCCCTAAATTATGCCAATAGCTTGGTCATCGGACAAATTGTGTTGGGCCACATTGCATGGCCCAACTTAGATAGGAAATTTAGCCAAGGCAAGGTGAAATGGCTGATCAATATAAAACACATAAAATAAAATGAAACTATTTCACTTGATTTAGGAGTTCTAATTAGGTTAAAACTTTTCCATCCTAAATCTAACTATAAGTTGGATTGAACTAGTATATAAAGACATGATAGGTTAGAAAAATAAGGATCATCTTTTAACCTAATTTTGTGAAAGAATATTATTTTGAGTTGAAAAATAGTTTCTTAGAAAAATTTTTCTTGCTGCCACTCATTAAACTGTCTTTTGGACCTACTCCTTACTTGACTACAGCATAGCTTCCTCTTAAAGTTTTTCTTCCTTTCCCTTTTTCTTAACTTTTTTTTTAAATCTCTACACTAGAATTATATTTGGTTGGTTTTGATTGAAAAGGAATTTTATTTGCACCTTCTGATTGAGGCCTAACAAGCATTCTAGGTAGCATTAGAGAACCACTAGGCTTCAAAACAACCATCTACATGGATAACTGTTAGTGGTATGACACATGTGTTACTCATAATCTTAGAGATCCTCTCAAAAAGCCATAGCCGTCAACCTTAGGGATCTTTTTGATTGCTTTTTGTTTTGGATTTTAACATTTGAAATAAGGTAATCTCTAAACATATAGGTATTTAAATTTTGTTGAAAAATTTTAAAGTTGACTACATGTAAGCCCTTCCCTAAAAATCCTTAGGAAAGTCTAGTTGTTTCTATGTTTACATATTCTGCTGTTGTTTTCTTTTTATTTTATTGATTTTTGAAATCTAATACATCTATGAGGCTAGATTTCATTAGGATTCACATCCTTACAAAGACAAATTCCAAGAGTTAAAATAGTCCATAGATATGCTTCTAGAATATGGAATTTACACTCTTTGAACAATTAAATTGTAATTTTCAAAATTTTTGGAGAAATAAAACATTCATAGTCCTCTAGGTTTTCTAAAGGGGTTTAAACAATATTTTAATTTTTAAAATTAATTAAAACCCAATTTACTTGAATTGGGAAAATAATATTAATTTTAATTAATTTTAAAATATGAGAATTATAATTAAATATCAAAAAATTAAAACTAAATTTAATCAGAATTTAGGACAAAATTTTGTTAAGGCATCGATTTATAAGTGTCGTAGAGGGGATACATCTCGCTCTACATGTAACAGACTCTCGAACCCTTTCCAAATGATCTTTGGTTAATACGTAAATTCCAGAGTCTGATTTCAAAGGTTTGTCAACCCTCAAAAGGCAAACTTCAGTAGTTGACCAATCTTACCTAGCCAAAAGATATTAGTGGATCCTTCAAGTCTTTTAGTCATTTTGTAATAAGCATTTAATGAGAAGTTGAATGAGCAATTCAACTCAAAAAATAGGTTTCATCTTAATATAAGAAAAGAAAAAGAAACTACCTAACCTAAATCTGATGTGATAGATTCACGTTTGGTACATTACTTATTCATAGGTTGGATTATAAAGCTAAATTATGTGATGTACTAATTTGATTCTTAGTGGCATGCCTCTCGAAATCCTACAAAGTGGAAAGCGCACACACTTATATATAAGAGAAATGATAAAATTCTTGATGAAGAATTGTCCTTTTGACCAAGACTCTTTCCTTTTGATGTGATAGGTGCAAGAAAGCATAGATCTTCAACCTTTAATCACTGGGGAAGATTGTCGAACAAATCGCTTATCTAATTGCTTGTGGGTGGCCACCACAAAGTGGCCAACACTCGAAGTTACCATGGACTTTTGGGCTAGGCATGATCAAATGCCAATTGAAAATGATAATCTAAGTTATGAAACTCAAAAAACTAATTCCATGGTTTGCATGGTCTAAAGATTCAATGGTTGAGTTCAAGAGTTGGCTATGTATCGGGAAATATTAGCACAATCACCATACCCTAAATCAATACCATCTAGCCTTTTCTTATATTGATTTTAGTTTTCTCGATTTAACTTGTCATTATTTTTTATATGATCCCCCTTTATGCATAAATTTCTATAAAATAACAAATCTTAGTAGTAATAAAAATTCTAATACCATACGCCTCCCATAGAGGTGAGAAGCATAGAAATTTTTGACAAAAATGATCCCTGAATTTAATTTTGAAAACCATATATTCTGAGTCAAGAACTAGAGGGATACTGACACAAAATATTGCCTTTGTGATTCTCGAATATGATTTGGAAATATGAATGCAAAATGAACACCATGAAGACAAATGTATTAGTAAGACTTAGGAAAAATAAGATAGTATTGTATAAAATAAATCACACAAAAAAAAACAAGAGAAGGGTCGATCAAGATGTATCTCATAATTGTCATCAGTTATTTAGAAATAACCAAGTTAACATTTGTTTAGACACATCTAGATTCACTGATTGATTGGAACAAGAAAATCGGGTTTGGATTTTGAAAAATTTAGAGAAATTTGAGAAAGAGAAATTTTTATTTTTGATGATTTTTGAAAAGACAAGATTAAAGGACTTAGATTGACAAAGATTTGATAATTTCTTGAGAAAATGATGTTTTTGATGTTTCTTGACAAATTGATGATTTTTTATTTAAAAGGTGGGAATTGATAAAAATAAGCATAATAGAATTCAAAAAAAGGTCATGCCTTGATCCAAGCCTAAAGGGTTGACACATATTTTTAGACTTGATGAGGGTTGATCAGACTCACCTAAAGGCATTTTAATGCCTTAGAGATGGAATTAAGAAAACAAAAACATTTAATTTTGATTAATTCTAAAAACAAAGGACAATGTCATAGTATTCTAACTTTTTATTTTATTTTGGATTGATCTGAAGGTTCTAAAAGACAGATGAGGTATTGCTGTAAAGGTAACTCAATAAGGATTAATATAAAAATATTCCAAAAGCCACAAAAAATCATTTTCTAGGAGGAAATAATTTTTGACTTTAGGTTTGATTTAGACTTTTGACATGTTTAGGGGACAAGGCGAGACAAACTTTGAAAAATCATTTCAGACAAATTCAAGATCATTAAATTGCAAATGGTACCTTTTTTAAAATGGAATTTCATGTAGTTTTAAGGAAAATATTCAAAAATTCTTGAAATTAATCTATGTATCAAAATGATTCAAACAGAATGCTAATCGCTAATTCCAGGAGTTCCAAAAATCAAAGTTTTTAAAAAATCATATCTCTCTTATCTAGAATGATTCGAGGACAAATGAGATACCATTAGAAAGGTAATTTGACGCCATTTGAAATAAAAACTATAGAAAAATATAAAATCATTTAGGATTCAAAAATGATATTTCAAGCTAGGGTTACAATGTTGCCAAAGGTAGACCTAGGTTACGAACACTAGAATATTTGTGACAAAGGGATGATGAAACAACTTGTTAACCATGCCACAAGCAAAAGACATTAGACACAAGATTAAGGCGCAAACAACATGAAAAAAATTTGACATTGAATCTAAACATGAAGCGCTTGATTTTTCTTCATGATTGGAGACCAATTGATAGAAAACATTAAATCCATATTAATCTCCATTTATTGAAGTTTTTATAGACTTAACTTGAGGGTTTTTTTTATAAAAACAAATTTTTGACATGCATTAAACAAACATTTTGTCAAACATGTAGTGAATTAAAATTTGGCATCCATGACAATTAACATAAAACATGCTTAATCAATCAAATATGGCATTCAAACACTAAAAAGATGATAAAACGCAAGAAAATGAACAAGAAAATACATGGACATCTTGGCTTCATGAATGACATAAAAAATCATGACATTGGAAGATGATATGGACATATTTAAACAAGAAAAAGCATGCTGAAATTTTTAAGACAGCATCAAGACATGATTTTAAGACAAACAAAGCACATAAACATGGTCATCATGAAAGAACCATATGAAGGCCTCAAAATGTCAAAAAAACATAACACTATCACAAACAAGGCAACAAAATGTGTGAACATCCTATAATAAGGTCATGGCTTCCATAAAAATGGTTCATTAAGATGAGATGATGAAGAAAAAGAAAGAAAATGAATAGAGAAAAAATAGAAGGCATACTAAAAAGCTTCAAAACCTTGCCTTTATTGTTAAGCAAAAATGCTCCAAGCTTCAAATGAGTTTCTGCTCACTTTTTTCCCTTCATTTGCTATAGACTAGCAAGAAAGAGTGGCTAAGAATGAGCTTCATGGTTATAGTATCAAATGGAAGAGGTATTAGAGAGGAAAAATAAAGAAAAAGGTTTAGAAGGGTTAAGGGGTTGTTTTAGGGAGCTACAGAGTAATATATTTTTGGCAAAAGAGAGGGCATGTGAGAATGTGTGTGTTTTTCTTTCGTTGAGCTCAAAATGTTCATTCTATAGCATAACATGTCAGCCATCAAAATAACCTAGCAAGGTGGGCATTTAAGGCATTTCTCATGCCATGGGTTAAGCTTTCAACATTTGATTGGCTAATGTACTATTTTTATAGCTAATGAAAGCCATGCAAGGCCTGGTGCATTGAGTAATACCAAGCTTACCTATCATTAAATCAAATTATAACATGAAATGTCCTTACCCAAGCTTAATGGACCCTTTAAAAATATGATAATCCACTCCTTAAGGTTGAAAATAAAATTCATATGATTTTCACTAAAATTAGTCTAAAATTGGATTATTTTTGGACCTAAAATTAAGGCCAAATTTGTGTTTTAATGCAATGGTGCAAAATGGTGAAAAATGCCATGAACTAGGCAAAATACACTAGGTATATTGATACATTTCATAATACATCGATACAATTAGGAATTTTAACTCGGATGTATTAATACATTCACTTATGTATCAATAAATTTTGGCCAAAACTCATGATTTTTGCTATGAGATAGCCCTATATCAAAACAATTGGCAAATTTATCGATACATTACCAATGTAAAGACATTGCCTTTTGCATTAGTATAACAAGTGAAATTTTAAATCTTTATGACATAGAGGCTTTTTGTCAATATATAGGGGCTATGGACCAATACATAAGAGTGAAAATGTTGAAACACCGTTGGCTCTCCGAACACCTCACTTTTGTTGGGAATGATGAGGAACTGACCCATACTTGTCTGAATCACTTTGATGATGCCTCGATTGATGACCCTTGATGCCTTAGATGTTGGCCTGAACAAAATGAGGTGTCTACTGCTATGATTAACAAGAAAGATTAAAATCTTTGGGGGAAATAATATTACTTATCAATAGGATAGATATAAGCCTAATTTAAATTTAACTATGGAATTTGGGAAAGTGGAAGCAAAGGACAAATTTTTTATTTACTTTTTTATGAAGTTCTTAATCTATCTTCAATCTTCAATCTCCAATCCCTATCAACTACTTGCCTAGCTATATATGGACCTGCACCGGGGTCGAGCTGGGCTATAGCTAAGATTTTTTAAAACTCATTGCCCAAGCCTAGTTTAGGTAAGCCTAATAAGCTGTTTTAATGTTTTAAAAAATTAAATTTATTTTTGCATAAATATTTATATATTTTCATAACTAAATTTAAATAAAATATATATTTTTAATTAATAGTAATTAATCAGGCTAGTCCAAATTTATAAAAATCTTGTTTAAGGCCTGACCGCAGGGATAGAGTCACCTACCTTGCCCATGGATAGGTATAGTTGCATGCCATCTGAGCAATTTGTGCAGGGTATCACATTAATGTTGAAAAAACTTGTTTTCATATATAGGCATTACCAACTTTTAAGTTAAATAATTTGGATTTTAAGATTATATTATTGGCTAATAGAAAATACAAGTAAAATTGTCAACCATTTTTAACATTTAATGCATTCTTTGATTTCATCCATTTGGAGCAGGGATCAATGCAGGTTGATCTTTTTTAAGACACGTGATGGAAGTAAAACATAAAAGATTAATAATTTTTTTGAAAAGTTTAGACTTGATAATTTTGAATATAATATACATAATTATAAAATATAACCATGAATAACATAATTAAAATATGATACAACACGAAAAAAATAATAGAAACATGATATAAGTATACGGATGTTTCAAAATTTATATAATATAAATTATTAACGTGTCAAATTTTATACAAATATTTTACATATGATTATGATTAGACCTATCCATGGTTAAACCCAGCTCTACTCGTACAGGCCAGGTTTATGATATTATAGGGTAGCCCAATGCATAAATAAGTCTAATTATAAAGTTTCACTAGCTTAGAAGTGTAAGGATGAGCCCTTTTAAAAGTGCTCACGAATTCACATGATTAGTGCACCGATCACAGCAATACAATAGCATTATTTTGAAAACCAAAAAAAAAAAGGAATTTCTTCAAGGAAAAAATTATAGACATTTTTTTCACCATAAGGAATTATCTGACTCTTGCATTTTAAGTAATTTACATAATACTTCAAGTTGTTCTTTTATAAGGATAGTATATAATGATTCCTCAGATAAAATGAGTGGATTCATCCTTTTAGATTTTGTAATCTTTAAAGATGTGATGCTTGTAAATAAGCCTATCCATGGGCTAAGCTACTCGCTTGGCCCAGTTGAACTTGAACAAGGTCTTTAGCAATCTCTATGGGCCTATTTAGCCTAAATTATTTTTTAATAATAAATTATCTTTTATTAAATCTAATTATAAAAATAAATAGAATATTAATATAGAAACAAATTTTTAATGTTTTATTAATTTTGTATAGTAATTCATGCTTTTGAGCATGGGTAAAAATCCTAAAAAATTTTAAGCTATGACTCGACCTATAAACAATTCTACATTTTCAGTTGTTAAAATTTTTTCACTTAAAAGAAAAGTGAGTCATAAGACTAAGGCTTTGTAGGGATTTCAATATTGTGCTAATTCGATGCTCAATCTTAATGAAATTAACTTTTTAGAAGGGCAATGAGATTGGCTCCAACGACATTGGAAACAATGATAGCAATGAGATTAGTTAATGTAGTGGTGAGATTGAAAACTTTAGCCTTGAGATTAAAATTAATGGTGATGTGTTTGGATTCAAATGCTGAGGTGCCAATGAGACAAATTATAGAGAGAAAGAAAAATAACCAATAAGGATATTAAATTTAAATTTGTATGTAATTAATAATGACAAATTCACTTTCACCCCCTGTGCTTTAGGTCGTGTGACACTTAATCCCTTGTGTTTTGGCTATTATGATAAACAAAGGCAACGCCATTAGATTTAACCCTAGTTAGTAATTTTACACCAAAAATACTACTTTCTTCTTTTTCTTTTTTTTTCTTTTTCTTCTTGACGAAAACCTAAACTTAAAAAATTTTGAAACTCTATCATTTTCAATAAATAACCAAAACCCAATTTAATTAAACCTAATATTTAAACAATCCATCATCCAAAATTCCAAATCCCATTTAAGAAATCTATAATCTAACATTTTATCCTATAAATTCCTTGAAATTCATGAAAAAAAAAAGCTTAATATAAAAAGAAACCCATAACAAGCCCAAGTTAAAACCAATGATTTAATCTAAAAAAATAAAATTTAACCCTATTTCAACTACAAATTAAAACTTTAAACCCTAAAATTGGAAAAAGTATGCTTGTAATTACAACTCATCAGCTTCGGCTCTTCCTATAAGTCCAAAAAATATTACACCAACACATCCATGATTCCAATTAAGAGTAACCCACATACCAAATCAACTTTAAAAAAAAAAGAAGCTGACTTTCCATTAATCCCAAATTCCAAATACTAAGCCTTTCTTCTCATCTCACAACAACATATCCAGATAAAAGTTAAAAATCAACTAAAATTTAATAAGCAAAAGGAATCAAAGGTAAAAATTAGCAAACCTTTCTTTTTGCTATGTTTTTGTGGGAATGTGTTTTGGGTAATGGTTGGGTTTGCAAAATCATAAATTTATATTTTACTAGATTTTAAAAAAATTAATTTCATTGATTTTGGTAATGGTTATTTTGTTGTAGAATTGAAGGGAAAAATTTAAGATTTTTAGGTTTTGAACTTAGAATGAGAAAAAAAAAGAAATATTTGATTTAAAATTAGAGAGAGAAAAGAAAAGAAGAAAATGGAGTAAAATTGAAAGGAAAAAAGGTAAATAAAAATATAACAAAATTAACCTATGACAAACAGAATAAAATCATAGAGGATATAAGTGTCAGCACGAAGGTTTTTCTGTCAATTACCCAAAGCACAGAGGGTGAAAATGTACTTTCTCCTTAATGATAATATATTTGCACAAATTAAAGTTTAGTAAAGTAATATTTAATTATTTGTTATCTTCTATGTATTTTTATAATATTTTAATTTTAACATTTTAAAATTTTAAAAAAATTATTCATTCAAAAATATTGACATAGTATAAATTTAAAAATGTAAGAGAATCAATAAAAATAAATAATATTAAAATTTTAGATAAAAATTAAAAAATAAATAAAAAATCAAGAATATAAATTTATGTACCATTTAAATAATTAAATATTTATAAAAAGGAACAAAAAAGGAAAAAATTAAAACGAAAAACAAAAAAAGGTAAAAGTGAAAAAATTGTTCAGCAAGAAAACTTTACCCAAATGAAACATATGTCAATCGGACATTGTTGACTACATCGAAGGATAAAAATTTCATTGAAGGTTGGTAACACCAATGAAGTGGAGAACATATCGATAAAAAATTGTCCATCCTATTTTCTATTGTTTCCACCTTTATCCTTAATATTTATCGTAATATCCTTAAATCATAAAACTCTAACATTTTTCTTTTTTTCCTATTTTCTCTAGCCATTGCCTCTTCATGTCAATATTTATTTAATATAATTTTAAAAAATTTAATGTTAAATA
>JBBYHL010453701.1:42600-54193 GCA_038381835.1 Adansonia madagascariensis | reverse complement strand
TCTTCAATGAGTAGGACAACTTTTCTTTCCCACTTAAAAATAGCCTAATACATTGCCCAAACAAAATGGTGTCAATTTATCTTTGCCATGTTTCTAATACTTAGCAATGGTCAAAGAGAGGTAGCTGTAGACACATCATTTTGTTCGAACCAGCTTTTGGTATCTTAGGAGTTAGGTAAAAGGTGACAAAATAAAAAAATAGAAATAAAACTGGGGGACGACAATAAAGTTTTTTTAGGGAAGGTTTAAAATGCCTATGGACTACCTTAAAGAAAAAATGCAAAAATAAGGCATCAAAGGTTATTTTCAGGGTGTCATTGGAATCGTTCAGGTGAGTACACGAGCCAATTTTCATCTCTTCATAAGCAAGGTAAGGTAACTCAAGGAACCTAAGATGTGGGTCATATGGGTGTTAAAAAGTATCATAAGGCTTTCATGTTACCAAAATTTTGAATTTCCATGTGTAGTATCAACACATGAGTGTTTGATATCGATACCTAAGGTGTGGTATTGATACCTAGCATGATTGTATCGATACAAGTCTTGGCAGTAGCTAAAGTTGTGATTTTTGGCGAAATGTGTCAATACACAAGCATGAGTATCGATACAGGGCTCTAAAGTTTAGAGACTAGAAATAATTTTTGTTTTTAGTATTGATACACACTTTCTCATATCGATACTTAAAAAAAATTATCTTATGTATCGATACAACAAGCTCTATATCGATACAGTAAGGCATTTTGCCTTGCTCGGACCATTTTTCAACCTTCAAAAATTTGATTCAAACATGTTTTTAGCACAAAGAAACCATCATAAAGCATTACAAACCTTGGCTTTGGGCTAATAACCAGATTTAAACAAGTTTAAGGCCTAAGCAACAATGACAAAGGTCACTTTCATAAGAGGTATGGTGGTAAAAAGGGTGGCAGGCATATCAGCAGTTGGGGGGCTGTTACAGCCTTTTTGATTTCTTTCTCAGCATCGTAGAACCAATAGCAATGGTGAGGCAGACTGAGCATGTTACCTAGATATCTCCTTAGGCAGAGAAAAAAACCCAACAATGCCCTTGGTTTGTCTCTTAAAGCCATTGGCTGAGCATGAAGATAAAGGGAACCAGCTACCTTAGAAAAAAAAGGCTCCTAGCTATCAAAAAACCTCTCCAGCAATCCTAAAAAACTTTTCACCCATCCCCATAAATCCTTCATCCATTCTTAACCTTAAAAACACTTTTAAAAACATTGTTTCATTGACTTCCATACTTTATTCCCATAGCTACCCCAAACCACCACTGAAAAATCGTAAAAAACCTAACTTTCCACACATTTTGATCTTTAAAAAGCCTCACTATCAACCATATCACCAAAAAGCTACATCTTTTCATCCTTTTCTTGCTAAATAATAGCAAAGAGAAGGAAAAAATTAAGCCTACGCCACTACTTCGAGACAAAGGGAAGTTTAAGTTTTTTTAGTATATCCCCTCTATCTTGATCTTTGTAGTTTCTATTTTGTCATTAACATCATCTTAGTAAACCCTTTTTATGCTTTTATAGCCATCTTAGGCTCCCATGCATTTTTTATAGCTTTGGTTGTGGTAGTTTAGGATCTTATTGTTCTTCTTGGTGCCTTCATGCTGTTTGGTTAACTAAGCATGCTCCTTTGCATTTTTATCACCATAATAGCCTCTGTTCATGTAACCTTACCATGTTTCTTCCATATCCATATCTTTATTTCAGGTTTAAAGCATGCATCTTAACATGTCCTAAGTATGCCAATACATTTTCTAGCAGCTTGATAGGTTCCATGAAATAAAAATGCCTTTTTTAGCAAAGTTTTTTTTTAAACATGTTCATCTTAAGTATGTTCATGCATCTATCTATCATTTCCATGCATTCTTTTTATTTTTTCCATGAAAAATGTCTTCCTTACTTGTGCATATATGTTCTACATGTTCTATATTATGTTTGTGGCATTTTGTTTATGTTGAGATGTTTGTTTGAATGCTAGAAAACTCGATTTCAAAAAAATATCCCTAAATTAAGCACATGCTATCTCCCACACATGGAGAATAACATGAGCTTAGGATTTTTATGAAGTTGACATTCCAACCTTGGGGGCAAAGCAAGTATTCAGTTCTGGCTTCATGGAAAAATGAGTATGAGAATACTGGTTTTAAAAAAAAATGAAGTCTTTTAGTTGAAAAATATGAATCCTTGGTTCTTAGCCAAACACCCTTATGATGGCATGATCAATGGGTTGTTCCATCATCCTAAACTACTCCGGGACTGTGGAATGAACTCGTGATGCCCATGTCAATCCCTTATCTTGGTTACAGATGTTCGAACATCCATGGCCCAAGCTTAACCTAATGAAAAACCAAAAATATTAAACACCTCCCTTATTTTAGTTTGGCAGCATAGTGGTCTTGTTTTGAAAAATTATTTAAAAATAAAAAATGATTTATCCGAAATGTATTATTTTTTTCCCTTGAAGGGTTTTAAATTACCTTTCCAACAATATTTCATTTACCTTCAGATCATCTCAGATGAAATAGTTATGATTTTTTGAATCTTTGTTGTTCAAAACCCTGGATTCAGTAAGTAGTCTACTGTTTGGGTTGTTTCGGCCCAACAAAGAACATTTTTGAATCCTTTGAATTCCCATAGATTTCATGAAATGCCCTTTTCAAAAAGGTATTATTCACATTTTAACAATTTTGGATGAATCTGAAATGATTTTTCAAAGTCCATCATACCTTTACCTTATACATGTTGCCAGTGTTGAGTCAAGTTAAAATTCAAAAATTAATTTCGCCTAGAAAGTGATTTTCTAAGATTTTTAGAATATTTTTACATTAATCCTCATCGAGTTACCTTTCCAATGGTACCTCATTTACTCCCCAAAACCTCCAGATGAGCTCAAAATAAATTCAAAAAGAGAAACGATGCAATGGTATCATTTGTTTCTAACCCAATTTCCAAAATGCTCTTACTAAGGCATTCAAACGCCTTATGATCTACTCAGCTCATTCCCATTACCTAAACCCCCCTTAGGCATGGACCAAGGCTAAATAAAAGAGGAACTTTTTAGCCAAACCTTTGGCTCCTGATTTTTAAAGCTCCCCCTATCCAAAAAAATGACCTTTTTTTAATGACATCGAAAATTTCAATTTTTGGGGATACTTTAACCCCATTACTTTGAGGGGATACTCCAACCCCACTTTTACCTAAAAATGATATTGAATTTTTATTTTTAGGGATACTCCAACCCTATTACTCTGAGAGGATACTCTAACCCCGCTTTTACCTCAAAATGACATCGAATTTTCATTTTTGGGGATACTCCAACCCTACTACTTTGAATGGATACTCCAACCTTAAATCCAATATGAAGCTTCTATTTTTGGGGATACTTAACTCCACTCTTCTGAGGAGATACTCCAACCTCGTTCTTTATATTCCTTCTAAAATCCAAGCTTTTCTCATTTTTGAGTGATCAAAACTTTTTTCTCCTTAAATTTCCATGAATTAGACTAAGTCTCAATGTTGCATCTTAGTTATTCATCAATAATAGAAGACAACTATGAGATATATTTCAATCTTCCCTCTTTTTGATGTATTTTTGTATTTATTTTTGTGGATTAATTTATTGTTTTTCTTATCTTACTAATATGTTTCCTCTTGTAGGGACCTCAAGCATTCATGCTTCAAAAATCATTTTGAAAATCACAAAACGATAGCTCATGTCAGTATCTCTCCAGTGCCAAACATGAAATATTTAATTTTTTTTTAAAACCTATTCAGAGATCATTTTCATCAAAAGCCTCTATGTTTCTTACTCTCTAAGGTGCATAAGTGATAAAATTTTCATTAAAACCCAGACTCGTTTCTTTACAAAATTTCATGCATTAGAGGGAATTATATTTAAATAATGATAAAAATGGAACTAAAAAAACTGATATTCAAGTAAGATATAGTTAGATGGTATTGATTTTTGGGCATTGTGGGGTGCTAATCCTTCCCCACACGTAACCAACTCCTGAACCCAAAACAATAAATCTCTAGTATTATTTTCAATAGGCATTTGATCATGCCTAACTTAAAATGATCAGTGACGACTCAAAGTTTATGGCCACTTCGTGTTTGGCCATCCAAGACTAGTTGGATGAGCGATTCATCCAATGATCTTTCACTCTTTCATGTCAAACATCAAAATATTTTTTAAGTAGAGTGTGCTTTGGCCTTTCGGATCGTCCAAAGTTCGTAAAGGTCGGGCACGTGGAACATCAACAATATCTAACCAATTGCATTAATTTTTTTATATTTAAGTGCCAATTTTGTAGGGACTATGCCATTAGCTACTTTTGGGCTTTTTAAAATCTTGGTACCAATTTCGATTAGGCCAAAGCCATCATCTACTTTTAGGATTAGTGTCAATTTTGAAAGTAACATATGCATCGACTACTCTTGAGCTTGGTGCCAATTTCAATGAGGCCAAAGCCATCATCTACTCTTGGGTTTAGTGCCAATTTTGATAGAGACATAGCCATTAACTACTCTTGGGCTTTAGTGCTAATGTCGATAGGCTAAAGCCATCTTCTACTTTGAGCTTAGTGCTAATATCAATAGGAACATATCCATCAGCTACTCTTGGGCTTGGTGCCAATTTCAATAGGGATATACCCATCAACTACTCTTAGACTTAGTGCCAATTTTGATTAGGCTGAAGCCACATCCACTCTTGGGCTTGGTGCCAATATCAACAAGGACATAGCCATCAGTTACTCTTGGGCTTGTGCCAATTTCGATTAGGCTAAGGCCATTGTCTACTTTTGAGCTTTTAAAAGACATTTTCATCTACTTTACATGGGATTGCATGAAGAGTTCAAACTTTCTCACCTACTTAACATAGGATTGCATGAAAAAGCCATTTTCCTTAAAGCCTTATTCACCTATCTAATAAAGGATTGTGTGAAGAGGCTAGTCTTTCTCACCTACCTAACACAAGATCACATGAGGAGGCTATAGATTTCATACATCATAAGGATTCCTATATGTCATCAAAGCCTTATCAATCTGAGCCTTATTGTTGCCAATTTCTTTTCTTCTTGCTTACTTGCTATTGAAGGTTAAAGGGTGATTTAATGTTTGCTCCTTAACATCCTTCTTCTAATCTTGATTTTAGGAATTTAGAAATTATTCAATTTTTCCTAAAAAATGATATCAAATATCAAATACCAAATTAATGTTTATCAATTCAAAGATATAACGTATGCAGTTGAATAAGTATTTGCTTTAGGCATATTTACAAACTTCCATTGAAGTCATGCAAAGTACATATTTCATCAAAATTCTAGGATTTATGGAACGAGATCACTTTCTTATTTTGACCTGGGAAAAATTTACTTGATCAACAGTTATGAAAATTTCAAAATAATTTTAACCATGAATTTTCCAATATTAAGGATAATGGATATGCTATCTTCGCATAACGTTAAAGCTTTCTTATGATCGATTATCACCATTTAGGACATTTTTGAATAAGATGAAGAAATGAATTTAGAGGCACATATAGGTGGCACTACTAAAATTTGATTTAAAGAGATTGATACAACAAGGTTTAGGTTCATCAAGACCAAATTCAGATGGATGTTCTTTTCATAAGAGTTCCTTGAAAAGCAAATACTCAAGTTAT
Organism: Adansonia madagascariensis; assembly: GCA_038381835.1. Taxonomy (NCBI): domain Eukaryota; kingdom Viridiplantae; phylum Streptophyta; class Magnoliopsida; order Malvales; family Malvaceae; genus Adansonia; species Adansonia madagascariensis. The sequence goes on along the minus strand of JBBYHL010453701.1, from coordinate 48,502 downwards.
AACATCCTTTTAATCTTCAAATACAATAGCCCGACAGTTGTTAAACTAATGTTAATAAACATTATCTTAAAAGGTTAATTTAGAAGGCTTTTAGTACATATCTATTCCCAAGGTTGAATATAAAGATTCTGAAAGGTTATTTTAAAAGAAATCAATGTTTAGGCATTTTATTCAACATTTTACTGATATCATGAAATTTCCAAAGGTTTGGTATAATTTTCGAATTAGCATGGAAATGTTCTTTTTCTTTGGTATTACTTTTTCAATTTAGGAGCAATTCCTAAGCCTTTAAATTTGTTCTAGACAACCTTTTTTGGGTTTTCACTCGACAACTTCATTTTTTAATTGATTGCCCCATCATATTCTTTAGAGCTAAAAAATCATCCAAAAAGACGAATTTGAAAGAAGCTTCCTAGGAATGGCCTGACAGCGTAAATAGCTATGTTTGATCAGAATGAACTTTGTTAGGTGCGTAATGTAGGCCATGATTCTTGGTTTAGAAAGAAAAGGATAAATGGGCCCAAATTAAGTATTTCAGGTGATTAAATCAAGGATCATTTCTTTTCTAAAGGAATTGAATCCAATATGTCTTTCAAGATGAACAAATCTTTATTTCTTTATCTTTTTTTGATTTCTCATTTTTTTTTCTTTTTTTTTAATTTTCTTCTTCATCTATTTTCTTCACTTTTCATTCTAAAAGAATTTAAAATTTTCTTTATTCTTTACTTTGAATGTTTGAACTTCAAATTTAATTTTTTTTATTTTCATAATTTGCCATGTAACATTTGACCTATTTTTCTTGTAAATTTAGATTGGAATTTTCCTCTTCTAATCTTAAACCTTTGCTTCACTTGCCCCCTAGTGTGGAGAGTGATCCTTGATTAGGGTTTAAAGAAAAAAAATTAATTATCAGGCCCAAAGAGGACTACAAAGGCAATAATTTTCTATATTTGCAAAAAGATAGAGAAATAAAGCCATTTTTCATTTCAAACAAAACTAGTTGAACTGGCAAGCATTTTACTGGAAAAAAGGTTGTTTTCTTTGTGAAATTATTTTAAGTACCTTAATAACATAATGTTGCACTTAATTTTGAGAGACTTATGGTATGCCCCTCAACATTTTCAACTTCGTAGCTAATAATGGATCATGGTTATGGTTGAGCCTTTGAAAGAAAATTGAATTAGCATGGAAAAACATGTCAGATTTCATAACTTATTTATCAGGTCTTGGATTGAAAAACATTTTAGCCCAAAACAAAAGGTTTTTTACCTCATATTTATTTTCATTCTTCCTAAATCAAGGATTTAGAGAACTGTTGTAGAAGTTGTGATAAAAGGTTATCCAAATAAGGGAGATCTTAGAATTGCTATCATTATTTTAACACATGTCAAATTATCAATATCTAAATCTTTTAGGTGCATAATCAATTTTTTTGACCTTCAAGAAATCCATAGAAAAGATCATTTAGATGTGAAAGGTCTATGGTTATTTCTATGATTGAATGTCTAGGATAAACATATATGTGGATGTAAAAGACCTTTCTAAGAGAGTCCAATCTAATGGTGATCATCTACCAAAAGAATTTTTTTTCTAAAAATGTTCTCATTATCCTAGATACTTAAAATTATTATCAACAAAATTCATGGTCCATGACAAAATGTACACTATTTACAAACCAAAATTTATTTCAAAATCTATAGTTTCTAAAGAAAAAGATATAGAATTAAAGATAGAAACTACCCCTGATTGGCATACTACCATGAGGTCGATGATGTTTAGATCAATTGTCCTTAATAAGCATCCACCAACTTCTCAAAATTTGTCAAATTGTCATCCTTGAGGGCCTATATTTTACTTTTCCTTCTAAGGAATCTTTTAAAGTAATTTGCCTTTTTCTTTCATGAGGGATATGTTTTGATCACTATTAGAAACTTTGGATATACCACTAAGGATTTTGAAAACTCTTTAAAATGCTTTGAATATCACCATCGATGCTTTGAAAACATTTTTGAATGCTTTGATTATCACCATCAAAGCTTTAAAAGCGTTTTTGAATGCTTCGAATATCACCATCAAAGCTTTGAAAACTTTTTTTGAATGCTTTAAATATCACCATCGAAGCTTTGAAAACTTTCTTTGAATGCTTTGAATATCACCATCAAATATCAGCATCTAAGACCTTAAAGACTTTTAAATGCTTTAAATATCACCATCGAAGACCTTCTTTTCATTTTTTTCTCTTTTTTTTTTCTTTTTTCTTTTTTTTTGCCTCTAGATGATACTATTGCACACCTTGATCTTGACTTTTTGGGTTTGCACACTTTATTCAAACTTTATGCAAAACCATGATCTTCTTCCATTTTTTTAAACTCTATTTTCTATTGCAGGTTTGTTCTTCCTTATCTTATACTAATGAACTGCTCTGTATTAGTACTATTTTGATTCTAAAATTTATAGTGCTTCTGCTAACTAGTAGCATAAGCCTTAGTTGTTCGATGAAAGAAGGGGATACAACTCTCATCCTTGTTTGCAGCTGTTGATGTCATTAAATGATAAATGGTTAGGGATAAGGACACAGTCCCAATAGATTTCCTTATTTTCCTAATTTCTTTATTCCAGACTTCATCGGCTGTGACTCGTTAGCATCTACTAATATAATCATTTTTCATGTACTATATGTTGTTCCTTGGTTAGCATGAACATGTATTATGGGACTGGCTCCCAAATGTTGAGTACTTTGAGGTGATTGCCTTTCAGCTTGTACTTCTTTGGATCCCTAGCAAAAGTGTTGGTATGATTTAGGATTATTCGTAAGTTTTTGGTCAAAACTTTGCTCTTATGGAAATGTTTCCTCTATAACTTCTTTTCTCTTTTTACTTTCTTGTATGGCTTGAAGTATTTAGGGCTTTTATCTTCCTTCATTATTTTGGACTCGTTTCCACTTATCTTGTTATGTAATGTCTCTTTTTTCGATCTTGTGATTCTGTATTATTTCACTTTAAATGGAAAAAATAACTTAAATTAGTCTGCAAGAATATGCATGTCTTAGTAACATTAATCTTAATTATTATCTTTGTATGATTATCGATGATTGAAAAATTGATATATGGATTAATAAATGAATAAATTAACAAATGTTAGAATGAATAAGTATATAAGGCATATTTAATAATACAAATTAGAGGCTACGCAATTGGTTAAATATCAAGCATGGAGATTATTGAAGAGTTTAAGTCATAATTTAATACCATTATTTTGCCAACCAAAATTTTTCAATTTATCTACAAAACCATATTTACAAGATTTAAAAGAAAAAGTAGCCAAAAGGGATTACAATTGCAAATACTTCATTCTTTTAACTATGCTAGTGAATGCAAAAGCATATAAAAATGTGAACTTTATAGATGTAAAAAGAGATGCATGAATAAATTTACAAGTTTCCATGGGATATAGATGTCATAACAAATTAACATGGAAAAAAATTGAAAGTAAAGTTTATCATAGTAATACAACATACACTTATTAATATCAGGAAAATCAAACTATAAAAGGTTAAAAGCGTTCCCCTATGTGTACCTATTTTAGTACCCTCTGGAATAGGGTACGGCTCTAACTAGGTGAGTCCCATATAGTTCATTACATGAAGTTTGGGTTAGACATCTAAATAGGTTCTCAAATTGCTCCCTAAATCCAAAAAGATTTGATGAGATACCCTAATCCTTACCCATCATAAGTTTATGTCAGAAAGTGTTCAATTCAAGTGGGAGTATCTTTCATGCCCGTAATAAGGTTAACACCTCGAGTAGCATAGGAATTTACATTTGGTAGGCTTTTCACTAGCCTAGACAGAGGCTAACACTTCAAAAGGTAAAGCTACTATGCCCTCCTAAAATATTGGGTACCTATGCCTCTTTCATATACCTGGAGGAGAATCTAATGCATATGCATGTGCACAGTGTGTGCAAGGGAGCAACTTACCTTTTATGACTTAACTTTTTTAAAAGTAATAAAAACTCCTGTCGCCATGTGCCCATATTTAAAACTTCAAAAATTCAAAGGGCTTAGTGCATGTGATTGAAAATGTATGATATTGGTGATGGTCAGGCCTTTGAGTTATCCCGTGATCGAGATTTGGATTAGGCATAGTAATATGAAGGGGAAAAAGATCGTTGAGCAAATCGCTCATCCAACTAGTCTCGAATGGCCACCATGAAGTGGCCATAAAATTGAAGCTGACATCGATCTTTTCGAGCTAGGTAAATCGGATGCCTATTGAAAACATGTTTCGAGTTACGAAACTCAAAACATTGATTTCAAGGTCTACAAAGTCCAAAGATTCATTGGTTGGGTTCAGGAGTTGGTTACATATGGGGAAGGGTTAGCACCCCTACGATGCCCAAAATCGATACGTACTAACTATGTCTCACTTCAGTTTCGACTTAAATAGTTCCATTTGGTCGTTATCTAGATATAATCTCCTCTAATGCATGAATCACCTATGCACCTTGAAGGTGTGGGAAACATAGGGATTTTTGGTAAAAGTAAGTTTCAGATTGAGTTTTGAAAATTTGCCTATTTCATGTCAAGTAATGGAGGGATACCAACATGGAATATCACTTTACAATTTTAAGAAAATGATTTTTTTTAAAACATGAATACACAAAGGTCCCTACAAAAGGGAAACATGTTAGTAAAATGAAAAAGAAAATAATAAAATTGCATAAAAATAAGCATACAGAAACATAAAAAAAGAGGGATGATCTAAATATATCTCATGATTGTCTTCGATTATTAAAGAATAACCGGTATGACAACTTTGAGACTTAGTTGGATTCAATGGTACTTGAGGCAGAGAAAAAGAAAGTTTTGATTGATAGGCCTTGGAGATGTTCGGGAGAGAATTTGGATTCAAGATGAAATTTAAAAAAATGAGGTTGGAGTAACCCCTCGGAGTGGTGGGGTTGGATATCCCCAAAGCAAAAATTTAAGAGAAAATTCAAGTTTTTAGTGGAAAATGGGGTTGGAGTATTGCTAAAAATAAATTTTTAATGTTATAAGAAAATAGAGAGGATATTCAAATTTTTAGTGGAGAATGGGGTTGAAGTATCCCCTTGAAGATTAGGTTTGGAGTGTCCCCAAAAATGGTAATTTTAGGTATATTTAAGAGGGGTTTGGTTGGAAAAGAAATTTAAATTTTAAAAGAAAAGTGGGGCTGGAGTGCCTCGCAAAAAACGGAGTTGGAATACCTCCATTGGCAAAAATTTTTTTATTCATAAAGGAAAAAGATATTTTGTAAGCTGAACCCGAAGGCTTAAAAGAGAAATTATTTTTGTGTTTTAGCCTTGATCCGAGTCTAAGGATTTGTTTTATGGAATCTGACTCCATGAGAAATAGATTGGATACATTTTGATACACTCGAACATCCTAAAAAAGGTGGTTTGGGAAATTACATTTATCTCGATCTCAAAACAGGGGACAACATCATGCAGTTCCCAGTTCTAAATTTATTCCAAGCTTATTTGAAGGCTTAAGAGGTGATGAAGATACCATTGGAAAAGTTGCTCAAGGGTTTAACATAAAAATCTTCTTAAAATTCTAAAATAGGGTTTTCTAGGTGGAATTAATTTTTAAAGTTAGGTCTATCTCGACACTAGTAGCATGTACAAGGAAAAGGCATGATGGACTTTGAAAAATAATTTTGGGCTTATCCAGAATCGTTAAATCATAAACAATACTTTTTTAAAAAGGGATTTTCATAAACTTTTTAGGAAAACTATTGAAAGGGTTTAGAAAACTCATCTGATTAGCCAAAATGGCCCAAAAAAATATAACGTGCTGGTTCTAGGGATTCTAGACAACAAAGGTTTGAGAAATCATATTTCCTTCATCTAAAATGATCCCA
>JBBYHL010453701.1:26705-42500 GCA_038381835.1 Adansonia madagascariensis | reverse complement strand
CACCATTGGAAAGGTGTTCCAATGCCACTTAGGGGAAAAATATCAGAAAATTCAATAAAAATTGTTTATGATTTAAAAATAATTTCTCAAACTCAGACTATAGTATTGCCAAAGCAAAATAGGGGATTATTTGACTTTTCAATTTTCTTAAAGGGTCGAATTCAAGTTATGGACGTTCGAATGTCCACCACATAAGGACTTGACTAACATAAGCATCATGAATTCAGTCCACAGTCCCAGAGTGGTTTGAGATGATGAAATAACCCATTGACCATGCCATCATGGAGGTGCTAAAACTCAAGATCCAAGCTTAGTACTTATTTTCTACCAAAAAGGGATTTTGTTTAAAAAACAACATCTTTAAACTCATTTTACCATGAATCCAGATCTGAAATGTTTAATGTATCCCCAAGATTCGAAGACCAATATGATAAAACCTTAAATCCATGCTAACCTCTATCCATTGGAGGTAGTATACATTTAACTTGGGGATTTCTTTTAAAAAATCAAATTTTTAGCAACCAAGCATGCATCTTGACAAGAATGACATGAATAAAAGAAAACATGCATAATGATGAATAGGAGCTAAACATGCAAACACACAAAGGTGACATTTTGACATGGAAGTAGGTGGTAAAAAATGTAAGAAGATAACAAATAAGATGCATGGAAATGAGATGGGCATGCTTAAGCAGAGGAAAACATGCTGGGGTTGTTAAGGCAACATTTTTATGACATAAAACTCTTTAAAATACAAGAAAATGCATGAACATACTGAATGCATGCTATGAACATTTAAATATGAGATAAGTATTTGAATATGAAAGGAACATGGCAAGAAATACATGAATAAATGTTATGATAATGATGAAAATGAAGCTTGGCATGTTTGCATATTCAAACAACATCAAGGTGCCAAAAGAGTCATCAAGATCCTAAGACTATCACGACCAAGGCAACAATATTGCATGAGAGTCCTAGGATGGCCATGGTATCATAAAGAGCTTGCTAAAATGATGTAGATGAAAAAAATAGAAAATGTATGGAACAACGTAGAAAATATACCAAAAAAGCTTGAATTTTTCTCCCTTCCTAAAATAGTGACTTTAAACTCAGTCCCTTCCCTCATTTTGCTATTATTTAACAAGAAAAGAATAAAAAGAAAAAGCTTTCTAGTAGTTGATGGTGAGGTATTTTGAGGATGAAAGTGTGTGAAAGGTCAAGTTTTTAGAGGTTTTTTGAAGGTGGTTTGGGGGAACTATAGGAATGGAAGAAGGTTGAGGGTGAAAGGCAATGGAACAGTGTTTTGGGAGAGTTTTTGGGACTAAATATTGCTAGGGGATTCTTGGGAATGGTTGGAAGAAGTTCCTCTGCTGAGCCAACTTTGCCTTTTTTAAACTCAAGGTTCAGCCAATGCTTTTGGGAGACAAGGCAAAGGTATTTTTTATCTTTCATTCATGCACTAGGGGATGTCTCCAGCTACTATGCTCAGCTGACCTTTTTTTGATTGGTTCTACCATGTAGAGCAATGGGCAAAAAGGCTGCAAAAGCATGTAACTGGAGATATGCCTGTCATGCCCTCTTACAACCATATTTTCATGAAAAGTGACCCTTGTCATTGGCTATTTGGTCTCTAAAAATTTGTTTAAATCTAATCATGGGCCAAAAGTAGAGGTTTGCAATGAATTATGACGGTTTCTTGGTGCAAAAAACATGTTTAATCAGATTTTTAAAGGCTGAAAAATAGTTTGAATGGTGTAAAAATGCCTTGGTGTATCGATACAAAACATGTTGTATCGATGCACAATGCAATTTTTACCCATGAGTATTGATACAATGAGGTGTGTATTGACACTAAGAGCAAAAATTGTTTCCAATCTCGAGACTTAGAGGCCTGTATCAATACTCCATGGATTTGTATTGATACTCATATTTGTGTATCGATACATTTTGCAAAAAATCACAACTTTAGCTACTACCAAAGTCTATATCAATACAAACATACGATGTATCGATACCACACCTTAGGTATCGATACCAAACCCTCTTGTATCAATACTACATGTGAAAATTCAAGTTTTTGGTGATGTACAGGCATTGTATTAATACTTATACACCAATAATTGTGGCTTCCTGAGTTATCTCACCTTGGTCATAAACAGTGGGAAATTGATCTGTGTACTCATCCAAATGACTCTGGTGACACCACAAAAAGTGGCCTTTGATGCCTTATTTTACATTTTTCTTTAATACGACCCATAGGCATTTTAGACCTTCCCAAAAAATTTTCACCTGGTACCGTGTTGCCTAATAATGCTTGTGACATGGCACCTAACAGTGGTCCCCCAGTTTTTATTTTTTTATTTTTTGATTTTGTCATCTTTCAATTAAGTCATGGGATGCCAAAAGTTGGCCCAAAAAAATGGTGTCTACAACTCCTATCCTAAATACCCCATAAAACAGTGCTGTAACAAAAAGATTAGTAAAAGAAACGTGGACAATATATATAAAAAAATATAATAAAGATTTTGTTTTGAAAATGTCAAGAATTATAGTTAAATACCAAATAAAATCGAATCAATCAAAATTTAGTTGACATGTGACTAATTTTAGGCCTGACTCTCCAACTTGTCCCCAATGGAGTCGCCAAGTTGTCGTAACATGGCTTGGAAACAAATCCTGACTAGCCTGACTTAAAAAAGTGGGTGTGCCCCTCATTCCTATATATATTTATATATCCTTATTCTTTATTTATGGGGGCCATATGATTATTATTTTATTATTCTTTATTCTTCATGTTTGGGGACTGAGTTGTTAAGATAAATCATTCACTTGACTTAACCCTAAATAGTAATTATGAAATGACCATTTATTTTGGAGTAGCTAGTTATCTATTTAGCAAGGTGAGATTGGTCACCTATTAGAGTTCATATTATAATGGTTATGAAACCCTTAAAAAAACTACGAGGTCTGCACTTATACCATATATCACTTGAAAGAGTTTCGGAGTCGGTTACGATCACAAGTAAAGACCGACCTACTCGTGATGCTTGGTAATCGGTATCGTATTAGCCATGTTTTAATTTAAATTCTAATTTTTATTTGATTTCAATATTTGAGATTTAATTATAATTTTCATTTGTAAAATTTTCGTAAAATAAATTTATTATGCCATAAAATAAAATTAGGTTTTTAATATTCTTGAATATCAAAATGTCTTTCATACCCTTCTAAAAAACTAGAAGAACACCAAAGTTTTATCATTCGCTTTCATACCCTACTAGAAAGCTGGTGGAATATGAAAGGTTTTAAGAAATCAAAATATCTTTTGTATCCCGCAAAAGAGTCAGAGGAATACAAAATGTTTTATTTTTTTGAAATTTGAAAAATCCTAATTTTCATTTTTTAAAAGGATATCTCATTATTAAAATAATTCGTATAACCACTCTCATATGCTGTGAGAAATTTCACATACTATTTTAACATCAAAGACATTGCCTTGATTTTCAAAAATTCTAATTTTATTTAGGTAATAATAATAAATAACTGAAGGCTCAATTTAGACAAAATGTACTAAACATGACTTTAAGGATCCAAATTTGGTCGATGACCAACATGTTCCCTAAAGTACACATTTGATGTAAAAGTATGCTGATGACCTTAAAGGACTCAGTTCTAAAATAAATTAATAAAATCTCTTCAAGGTGTACCTTCGACATATAAGTATCTTGGTCCCCTAAAAGATTCTATAACCTTATAGACAAATGAACCTATTCCTACTATGCACCTTTAACATAGTAGTATCCTAATGATCACATAAGACTTGGTTTTGATGTAAATTATTAAAATGTCCCTAAGGTCAACCTTTTGACATAGAAGTATTCCCATAATCCTAAAGGACTTGATAACATCATAAATAAGAAAACCTATTCCTATTGTACATGTCAACATATAAGTATCCTAGTTATCACATAGGAATTAGTTCTAGAAAATTTACTAAAATACCTCTAAGGTTTACCTTCAACATAAAAGTATCCCGATAAGCCTAAAGGACTTAACAACTATATAAAAAGATGAATCTATCCCTATTATGCACCTTTGACATATAAGTATCTCATTGACTATGAAGGACTCAATTTTAGGGTAAATTACTAAAATGCCTCTATGGTGTACCTTCAACATAAAAGTATCCTAGTACCCAAAAGGACTCGAAAGTGATTGAAATGTCAATTATACCCTGCATGGGCAACGTAGATGTCAAAACTAACCTAAAATGCAAAAATTGATGATAGGTCCCTAACCTTTGAAAATTGCATTTCTTACCCCTGTTAGAAAATCAAAGGAATATGAAAAATTTTAATATTTTCTACACCCCTCTAGAAAGCTAGAGGAATACTAGAAATATTCTTAAAATGTCAAAAATATTTCATTAACTTTAAAATACAAGATTTTCTAAATGATCCCTAAACTTGGCAAAATAGTCTTTACATGAAATAAACACATAATTAAACATAAAATTCATCACAAAAATTTATGAAAATTATGTCAAAATCATAAGAAGCATTCAACCAACCATTTAGGGTCTTGGAGGAAATTTTTTTTCAAGTTTTGTAAATTAGTCCCTAAACTTTTTAAAAGTATAAAAAGGCCATAAAATTATGGAAAATGCATAAAACATATTTATACATATTAGAATAAGCATGAAAACACTTTTGAAAAGTGTCTACATGATTTGGCCAAGCTTGGATGGCCATAGAAAAGATTTTACAATTTTTGTAATTTAGTCCCTATATTTTCTATAATTACAAAATTACCTAAAAAATCATTAATGCATCACCAAATCATCAAGATCAAATTTAGCCCAAGCTTGGAATCACCCTGCCAAAGCCTTTGAAAATTTGGAAAAAAAATTTTAAGCCCTACAAGTTTCAGACTTTACAAAATAGTCCTAAATCTCATAAAAACATGAAATAATATTTCATCGAAGGTCACAAACATGTTTTTCCATCATTTTTATCAACCAAAACAATTTTATTCATCACATATTTTCATGAAGATCAGCATAGATACATGTCATAATTTTTACCAAGCGTAAATATGCATAAAAACATAATAAATAAGGAATGAAAATAAATCAACATAAAAATATAAAAAAATAACATAAAATATATAGATGAAAATAATATTATTTCTACTTGCAAACATGAACTAATTGATGAAAATCAAACTATTTCTAGCAAAAATCCAATTTAAAAACAAAATTAACAAAATTTGATCATAGCCTTCATACTTGGCCTTTCAATCAAAATCTATGAGCTCAACTATACATAAAGCTCACAATAAGGATGAATGAAGCATGAAACGAACAAAAATTATAGATTTTACAAGTGAAATTACATTAAAAGCTTGTGAAACTTAAAAAATTAAGGTGTATTTTCATGGTTTTGGCCATGGAAGCCATTCTTCATCATGAAAGCTCTCCCCCTTTTTTATATTAAAGGAAGATCAACCAAGGACTAAAAAAAAAATTCCCTTGGCTGATCCTTTTTGAATTTTCTTTCTTTTACTTGCTCTTTTTTTAATATTATCATTGTTAATTTTTTAGATTTTTATTATTTTGATAAGATTTTCATTTTGCATGTGTCATCATGGGTTCAAACATTTAAATTGAACAAAAACCAATTATAAAGACTAAATTATAGCAGCTTAAAAATTATGTATTCAAACAACAAAATTTGACATAACAAATTTAATTAAAAATTACTCAAAAGAAGGTTTTTGGGTATTCTAGAAGACAAAAATGGGCTCATTGGGCTTGTCAAAAAGTTAATGGGCTTATCGAGCCTATTAGAAAAATTAACAGGTTTTAGAGCCTAGGAAATGGAAAAAAAAATAACATTTAGCCAATTAAAAATAAAATAATAAAATTTCCATGTAAAAATTAAAAAAAAAAATTTAAGAAATTTTATAGGAATGAAAAAGCCAATTAAAAATTCTAAACTCTAAAAATTTTACGAGCAAAAAACTTTTTGAAGGAAAATTAGTATTTGCAAAAAATAAAAAAATCATAAAATAAATTGAATTTTTAAAAAATAATTTAATATAGATTAAATGAAAATATTTGAAGAATTTAAAAATTATAAACTCAGAAAAATCCCTTTGAAAAAATTTACGAAGTTGAAAGCTCTCTATCTTAGAAACAAGAAAATTTCAAAAATATATTCAAATTTTATAGAAATGAATTTTATCCAACACATTAATCAAAAAATTAATTTATAAAAATAATAAAGATGAAAATTAAAATGTAAAATGATTTTTACAAAAAAAAGGTTCACAAGTATGATTTTTGCAGTATTATGAAAAATTTTAGGTCTTAAAATTAACAAATTGATACCTCATGGTAACAAATGCCAATACAAAGTTTTCCTTGATTATTTATGATTTTTTGGAGTGAGTACTGGCATAAATACTGCACAAATATCGATAAAAATATACAATATTCAATTTTTCAAATTTTATGAAAATTTTCAAAAAATTTCTAAAAATGAAAAATTTGACTATGATAACATCTACAAAAACAAATTTCAAAATTTCAAAAGAATAAATTAAAAAACTAATTTTTTACCATGATGTTCGTTATTTATTTGAGATTATTCTCTACGATCCTTGAAATGGCGATAATTTTATCACGTGTACATACGGCCATTTAGGCATGACTAAAAAAGTCTTGACAATATGCAGTCGAGCCTGAGGAAATCTACCCGTACTGAGCGGCCACTATGTTCTTGGTCTCAAATTTTTTGGACTGTCAGGAAAGGGGCTCGGACAAAATTAGGTGTCAACATTAGGTTTTTGCAAAAAATTTGAACTTGACTAAAAATGATCTCTAGATTTAGTTTCCAAAATTGGATATTCTATGTTAAGTGCTTGAGAGATATCGACACAAAACATTACAATATAATTTTCGAAAACAATTCAGAAATATGAATGTAAAATAAATATCACATGGAGAAAATTTTAGCAAGGTATAGGTAGAATTATATAATATTGCATAAAATAAATCACATGGAAAAAGGAAAAGAAAAGGGTCAGTCGAAATGTATCTCATAATTATCATCAGTTATCTAAAACAAACCAAATTGACAATCTTTGATAGCTGTTTGGATTCATAGGTTAATTGAGGTGTGAAAAATGAGTTTGGATTTTGAAATTTGGGAGAGAAAATTTTAATTTTTAGTGAAATTTTGAAAAATGAGATTTGAGTATCCTCGTGATGGAAATTTTGATAATTTTGGAGAAACGGGATTGAAAGACTTAAATTGACAAAGGTTTGATAATTTCTTAACAAAATGAAAATTTTGACAATTTCTGCCAAAATCGATGATTTTTTATTTAAAATAGGGATTGATAAAATAAGAATGGTAAAATTTTAAAAGTGCTCGTGCCTTGATCAAAGCTTAAGAGGGTTGACACATATTTTTTGACTCAACAAGAGGCATTTAAATGCCTTAAAGTGGGAATTTTGAAAAATTGATTAGTTTTGATAAATGCTGAAATAGAGGTTAGCATCACGCTATTGCTATTTTTTATTTTATTCTAGATTGGTTTGATGGTATTAAGATTTAGGTGCAACACCATTGGAAAGGTGACTCGATCAAAATTAATATAAAACTATTCCAAAAATCCTAAAAAATCACTTTCTAGGAGGAAACTAGTTTTGAAGATAGGCCTAATTTGTCACTGGTAGTGCATGCAGAGGAAAGGGTGTAGTGGACTTTGAAAAATCATACCTGACTCATTTAGAGTTGTTAAATCAGAAACGATACCTTTTCGAAAGAAAAATATTTGAAAATGCCCAAATAAAATGTAAATCACTGATTCAAGGGTTTCGAACAACAAGGATTCAAAAAATTGTAACTCCACCATTTAGAAAAATTTGAGGGCAAATAAGATTCATTTGGAAAGGTAATTCAATGCCCTTTAAGGGAAAAATATCAAGAAATTCAATAAACTGTTTTAAGGTTAAAAAAATGATTTTTCAAGTTGGGGACACAGTGTTGCTAGTGCTGAACAGGAGGAATTTTGGTTTTTCAGGTTCCTAGAGCTGGACTCGAACTATGGACATTTGAATGTTCATGACTAAGAAGGGATTAGTGGTCATGGCTTCCCAAGCTTATTCGCACAATCTTGGAGTAATTTGGGAAGATGGAACAACCCATTAATCACGTCATTAGCAAAGGGCTTTAGATAACAAAATCAACGCATAAACAACTTAGGACAAGTTAAAAAAGACATTTTATTTTGTGAAAATCAGAACATTTAGCCTCATTTAACCTTGAATCAAAACATAGAACGCTTGATTTTTCCCTAATATTGGAAAACGAATTGATTGAAAACATTAGGTCTATATTAGTCTTCATTTATTGAAGTTAATGTGGATCTAACTTAGGGGTTTTGAAAAATAGATTTTCCAACAAGAACAAGACATCAAGCAAGTATCTATAGTCATGTAAAACATTCAAACATAGCATCAAATGGTGAAACATGCTAGAACATCAGCAAGACATCATTTTAATTAAAGAGAGATGTAAAAGTGCAAAAAAAATATTGATGAATGCATAAGCACACTAGAATATGTTTTTTGATACCTAAAGCATGATGTAAGCATATAGAAGAAAATATTTTCATGACATAAACACATGTTGAAAATTTCATGACAACATAAAGACACAATTTTTAGGCAAAGTAAATGCATGGATATACCGAAATATGTTCATAGAAGGATATAAAATGATATGATCATAGAGGAAGATGTTTTAATGACATGAACATATGCTAGAAATTTCATGTCGACATAAAGATATGATTTTGAAGCATGAATACACAACAAAATCATAAGATCGAGCAAGACATAAAAAAATGCATAGATCTTACAGTGGGTCATGGTTGCATGTAAAAGGTCATTAACATGGTCTGGTGCACGAAAAGAGTAACAAAAAATAAAGAGATAAGTTAAAAAAATGTACTAACAAAAGTTCAAGTAGCTTTCCTAAAAAAGTTGGCCTATATAACCATATGAATAGTAAAGACGAAATACAAAAAGCAAGGGCATTTTGGGGCTTTGATGTATATACCTCAAATATAGACAAGGTACTATGCTTAATTGTTTTTTAATTCCATTGGCTTGCTCGGCAAAAATAGTGGATCAAGGTAACTTTATGCAGTTAAGCCATGAGAAGGTACCAAAATGCCCTTTAACAAATTGCATTAAGTCATGAAAATGTACCTTGTCATGACTATTTACACCTAAAAAATTTAATTGATACAATCGCAAGCCAAATACTAAGGCTTGGTAGGAATTTGGATAAGTTTTAGTGCCAAAAATGTGGTCTAGTTTATGTTTTGATGTAATGGTGAAAAGGGATGAAAATTGTCATGAACTAGGCCTATTTTGCCTCTATGTATCGATACAATGCATTTTATGTCGATACATAGAACAAATGTTTCCCAGATGTATTGATACACTGACATTTTGGATTAATACATCATATAAAATTTGAAATTTTGATGATCTGGAGGCCCTGTATCTATACCCTATATTGATGCATGAAAAAAAAGTAAATTTTACATACCATTGGCACTCCAAACACACCATGGCTAAGAATACTAGGGGATTGATCCATGCTTGTTTGAATAGCTTTAATGATGTCTCAAATGATGACCTTCGATGCCTCAAAACTCAACACTGAAAAAATAAGGTGTCTACAGCTGCCTCTCTTTGGCTGTTGCTAAGTATCAGGAACAAAGCAAAGATCGATAAAGACCATTTTTTCAAGGCATGCTTGATGTTGTCTTGTGTGCCTATGATGAAAAGATCAAATTAATATGATGTCAGGATAAGATCGACATTTTGGCAGTGATTCTAATTTTTGCAAGAAGGTAAAGCTAAAGGTTGTTCTTTTGGAGACCTAAACTGCAATCATAGGCTTGACCTATCCTTAGGTTCGACTTGGAAACTAATAAGGGGCTAAAAAGTTAGACCTAGACCTGCCAGTATTATTGGACTTGGTTTCAAGACAAATTTTCTTGACACAGGGACAAATAGCTGGGCTAGGCCTACTGACCTTATTGGTTTTAATCTTATTGATACGGGCCAGTTAGCCAGATTTAGCTTATAGACATCACTAGGCTTGACTTTCTTGACATAGGCTTGTCACAACATGGTCCAGATATGAATCCTAACTAGCTAGATATAAAGGCGAGTGTATCCCTTATTCCTTTATATATCTTTATATCAATATTTATTATTTTTAGGGCCTTATCATTATTATTTTTAGGGACTGAGTTGTTGGATGAATTGCTCACTTGAATTAACCTTAAATAATCATTACGAAATGACTATTTATTTTAGAGTTGCCATTAATCTATTTTGGCTAGGTGAGATTGGTCACCTATTAGAGTTTGTATTTTTAGAGTTGCAAAACCCATAAAAATAAACTTTGAGATCTACAATGATACCAAGATTGCATGAAAAAGTCTAGGAGTCGTTTACAATCATAAGTAAGGATCTATCCCTCTTATGATGCCCCAAAATTGATGCCTTATTAATTACGAGTTAATGTAAAATTTGATTTTTATCTGATTTTAGTATCTGATAATTAATTATAATTTCCTTATTTCAAATTTTTTTAAAATAAATTTATTATTCTGTATGAAAAAATTAGGTTTTTAATATTTTTTTGAAAATTTTTGTACCCTATTGGAGAACCATTGAAATATGAAAGATCAAAATATCTTTCATACCCCACTAGAGGACTAGAGGAATACGAAAGGTTTATTTTGACAATCCAAATCTCTTATATACCCCTTTGGAGAATCGAAGGTATACGAAAGGTTTTATTTTTAGAAAAAGTTAAAGAATCTTGATTTTCATTTTGAAAAGGATATCTTGTTATTAAAATAATTCCTGAAACCTTTCTCATATTACAAGAGAAATTCCATGTACTATTTTAATTTGGGGACATTACCTTAATTTTAAAATTTCAATTTTAATTTAAATAATAATAAAAATTACCCTAAGATTCGATTTAGACAAAAGGTACTAAACTCGACTCTAAAGATCTAAATTTGGTTGAAATGACTAACATGTCCTTTAAACTACATTTTCATCATGAAAGCATCCCAGTGACCCTAAAAGACTTGGTTTTGTGGTAAATTACCAAAATGCCTTTTAGGTATACCTTCAATGTGAAAGTATTTCGATATCCCTAAGGGACTCGATAACTTCAGAGAAAACAAATATATTCCTAATATGTACCTTTGACATAAGAGTATCTCGTTAGTCACATAAGACTTGGTTCTAAGGTAAATTACTAAAATATCCTTAAGGTGTACCTTCAACATAAAAGTATCCCAGTAACCTAAAGGATTCAAATATATCATGAAATGATCATTATACCCTAAATGGGTAATTTTGACACCAAATTTGACTTAAAACTTAATAATTCCTAGTAGATCCATAAACTTTTCAAAATTACTTTTTGCATCCTACCGAGAACTAAAAGAATATGAAAGGTTCTAATATTTTCTACATCCCATCGGAGGACTAAAAAAATGCTAGAAATATTTTGAAAATGTCTAAAATACCCTAAGTAGGTAATTTTCTATTTAAAAGACTCCTTTAACCTTAAAATGCAAGGTTTTACATAAAGGACTCCAAACTTCACTAACTTTGCAGAATGGTCCCAACATAAAATAAACATCACAAAACAACACAAAACGCACCAAAATCAACATGAAAAATATACCAAAAATCATATTAAGTGTTTGGCCAAACACCCCTCGCCATGAAAGCATTTTTCCGCTTTTTGCAAACAAGCCCCTAAACTTTCAAAATTGCAAAAGACCCCAAAAGGCTAAAAATGTATTTTAACATGTTTAAAATGCATAAAACACATCCCTAGGTACATATAAAGCTCTCGGCCAAGCATGGAAAGCTTAAAATAATCTTTTTCATTTTTCCAATTTAATCCATAAAATTTCCATATTTATAAAATAGCCTAAAAAATAAAAAACATCACAAATAAACAACCACATGGTTCAGCCAATATGGAAAATACCCTTCCAAATCCTTGAAATTTTTGGTAAAATTATCTTTTGATCCCTTAAAGTTTGAAAAATAACAAAATAATTCCAAAAAATAAAATCAAGCATAAAAATTTATTTGAAGCATACTAATAAATTTGGCCAACACCATATAATCACTTTAAACAAATGTTTTACGCATAATTTCATAAATATTAACCAAAATGCATGTCATAAATTTTTCCAAATCTTAAACATGCATAAAAACATAAAAATAATGAACATATCAACTTGATTCATCATCAAACAACATGAAAATGCCAAGGAAAATAGATCAAAATTATATACACAACATCACAATATCATTTCCATAATAAATATATATTTCCATGATGAAAATCACATTATTACTAACGAAAATCAAATTAAACATTAAAATCACTAAACTTTGATCATAGCCTTCATATTTGGCCTTTAAACATGGTTCAAAATCCATGAGCACAAGCATGATTTTGGCTCTCTAAAAGAAGGAAAAATGAATGAAATAAATAAAAACTAAAGATTTTGTGAGAAAAAAATACATTAAAAGCTTAATAACTTACAAAATTTTAGTGTTTTGGTGGTTTTTTCTTCATGAAAGCATGAGGCTTCAAAATGAACAATCCTTCCCCAATTTATCGGGGAAGGAATTTGGCCAAGGGCTGAAATAAATGCCATGGTTGAATGGTTTCTAGTTTTCTTGGAATTTCTTTATTTTATTTTATTTATTTATTTATTTGTTAATTAAATTTTTATATTTTTTATGTTATAATATGATTTAATTGAATTAAATTTGTCTTTTTATATACTCAGTCAAGGATCTAAATAGGTGAATTATGTGGGCCAAAGTTAAGGTTAATGATGGTATAGATGATATTAAACTTTTTGATAAAATTTAATGCTAATTAAATTAATTCTCGTATAATTTAACTATCAAATTTGACATTGTATATAATTATTCAAGAATTTTTGAAAATGGAAGAAAAATAAAATTTTAGTTGCAAATTTTATAAAAAATAAAGTGAAAGGATTAAATCATAAGAAATTAAAGGTTATGAATTAACAAGTTTAATTATGAATTTAATCATGTAAAAAACCCAATTAAATATTCGTATGAAAATTTTGAATCCAAAAGAATTAATAAAAATTTTAGAGAGAGAAAATATTATTGGGCCTTGTTGAAAAATCACAATGGCCTTATTGGGCCTTTTTGGAAAGTTGATGAGCTCGGTAGAAATAAACAACATTGGGCTTTTTGGGCTTGTAGAGAATGAAATGGGCTTGGTGGAAAATAAAACATGGGCTTGGGAAGGTTGTTGGGCTTGTAGAGAAATAAATGGGCTTATTGGTCCTATTAGCAAAATTTACAAATTTCAAGCCTATTAAAGTAATTTGGCCTAAAAATAATATAAATAAAAATAATAAAATTTTCTTATAAAAATTTGAAATGTTGAATTATAAAAGAAATTTTTAAGAAGTCTTATATATAAGAAAAAGACAATTAAAAACTCAAAACTCATAAAACTTTACAAAAAAAATCTTTATAGAAGAAAATTGATATTTAAAAAATTTTAAACTGATAAAATAAATTAAAAACTATAAAACTGAATTAATATGAACTTTGTGAGAATATTGGAAGAATTTTAAAAATTCTAAACTAAGAAAAATCCTAGCGAAAAATTTATGGAATAGAAAACTTCATATTTTAGAAATGAGAAAATTCTAAAAATAAATCCAACTTGGGAGAAATGAGTTGAATTTAATACCTTACTCAAAACATTAACTGATGAAAAATAATAATGATAAAAACTTGAATTTTGGAACAAGTTTCACTAAAAAAATTCGTGAGCAAAATAACAATGGTACAATACAAAAATTCAAAATTAATTGAGAAAATTGACAACTTGACATCTCATGGTATAAAATGCTAATATATATCATTCCTTGAATATTTTTAATTTTTTTAAGTGCATGTCAGCATAAATACTACATGGTGTTAACAAAAATATACGATGGTCGATTTCCTAATTTTTATGAATAATCTCAAAAAATTCCTTAAAATGAAAAATCTAACCATGATATCATCTATAAAAATAGATTTGGTATTTACAAAAAAAAAAATTAAAAAACTAATTTTTCTTTTAAATATTCGTTCTTTTTGTTTGAGTGTCTACAACCCTCCAAATTGCACTTTTTTGGTCATATGCTCATGTGGCCAACTAGATATGGCAAAAAGGTTTTGAAAATGCCTAATGCTCTTAGAAAAGGTCATCCTCTACTACAACGACCACTAGGTTCTCAGTTTTGGACATTTAGGACCACTAAAAATGAAGCCTAGGCAAAATTAGGTGTCTACATCAGCCCTTTTCTGGTTGTTGCTAAGAATTAGGAACAAGGCAAAGACTAAATAGATACGATTTCATTTGGGCTATAAATCTTGGAAAGAACTAAACTAAAAAATAAACATGAACAAAATAACCAAGGATAAAACCCAGGTTAAGATAAAGAGATTTACTAGGATAAAACCATAATAGTCCATGGAAGAGACTAAGGTAAAACTTAAGTCTAAAGGGTGACTAGGGTGGAACCTAAGTCAAACAGGATTGACCATAGCAAAACCATAATAGTCAACTAAGAGTGACCAAGGTGGAACCTAAGTTAAGAAGGATTAACCAGAACAAAATCTAAGTTGAAAAGGGTTAATTGGGATGAAACCATACAAGTTAACTTAGATGACTAGGGTAGAGTCTAGGTCAAAGGGTTGACCAAGGTGAAATCATAATAGTCAACTAAGGGTGGCTAGGGTGGAACCTAAGTCAAAAAGTTAATGCGAAACCATAATAGTCAACTAACAGTGACTAGGGTGAAACCTAAGTAAAAAAGGGTTAATTAGGATGAAACCATATGAGTTAACTAAGGATGACTAGGGTGGAACCTAAGTAAAAAAGGGTTGATCAGGATGAAACCATATTAGTCAACTAAAGGTGACCAAGATGGAACCCAAGTTGAAAAGAGTTGACCAGGGCAAAACCACAGTAGTCAACTAAAGGCAACCATAGTGGAACGTAAATAAAAAAGGGTTGACCAGGTCTGATATTTGATAAGTTTGAAAGGATGCGAGACTTATCTTTTACTTTTGAAGAAGTCAGTATGCTGAATGATTGATATTTTTCTCTAATATCTATAAATTATTAAATGCAATGCATGCATAGTGTATATGATGAAATTTTAAGATTATATTTACTAATTTATGGGTTTCATTATGAACAACCTTCAATCTATCTTGTATTTAGAGTTGAAAGCATATTCAAAAAATGTTGTGAATATTTTTTTGGCAAAAGGAGCTAGTGCTTGAACTTAAAGTTGAAGGCATCTTCAAAAAATATTTGTAGATAAAATGAGCCTACTCCTATTCTTGGAGTCGAAAGCATTTTCAAAAAATGTTATAAACATTTTGTTTTCTTTTTGGCAAAAAGAGCTAATGCTTGAACTTAAAGTGTAAGGCATCTTTAGAAAATGTTATGGACAAAATGAGCTTACTCCCATTCTTAGAGTTAGAGGCATCTTATGTAATGTTCTAAATATCTCTATTTCTTATGGCAAGTGGAGTATATATTTGTATTTAATCTTTCTTTCAAGGAATCATTTAAATGGATTTGTCTTTCTTTTTAT
>JBBYHL010453701.1:0-18470 GCA_038381835.1 Adansonia madagascariensis | reverse complement strand
AACAGGGCTTGTGTTTTTAGGGGACAGTCGGCTGCATCTTGGGAAATTTGAATTCTTGATATAAGGAGAATCGAAAAGTAAGTTAAAACAGGGGACAACATCATGTCATTTCCTTTCATGAATTTATTTTGGGTGCATCCGAAGGCTTTAGGAGGTAAGCGAGGCACCATTAGAAAGGTAATTCAATAAGGTTAATGTAAAAGTATTGTGAAAATCCTACAAAATAACTTTCTAGGCGGAATTAATATTTGAAGTTGGTCTATCTTGACACTGGTAGCAGGTGCAGGGGAAAGGACACATTGAACTTTGAAAATTGTTCCAAGCTTATTTGTTATTGTTAGATCGTGAATAATACCTTTTCACAAAGGTATTTTGTGAAATTTTTAAGAAAGATATTTAAAAATTTCATAAAAATCATTTGATGAGCCAAAGTAGCTCAAACAAAATATTGAATGCTGGTTTTAAGGGTTTTAAATAGTAAAAGTTTAAAAAATCACTATTAGAAAGGTAATTTAATGCTCTTTAAAAGAAAAATATAAAAAAAAAAGAAAAACAATTTGAGGTTCAAAAGTGATTTTTCAAGCTTAGATGACAATGCTACCAAAGCAAAACAAAGGGCCATAGAACATTTTAGCAAAGATAGGCTCAGGTCTAGGATGTTCAATCATCCATGACAGAAAGTAACATAGGCTTCATAAGTTCATTCCATAATCCAAAGTAGTTTAGGGTGATAAAACAACTCGTTAACCATGTCACTAAAAGGGAATATGGGACTCAAGATCAAGGCTTAATACTTTAACAACTAAAAAAAAGATCTCATTTTTATTTGGAAAGATAAACTTATTTCACCATGAATCCAAAGCTGAAATGTTGATCTACCCTCAAGATTGGAAGACCAATTTTATGAAAACATTAAATCCACACTATTCTTTATCTATCGGAGTAGCATAAACTTAACTTATGGATTTTTCTAAAAATTAGGTTTTTAGGAAATAACAAGCAATTTTAAGAAGAATGTCATGAACAAAGTACAACATATACAAAGATTAACATGGATTAAACATGCAAACATACAAAAATGACATTTTGACATAAAAGTGGGTGACAAAAATGTAAGAAAATGACCAATAGGGTGCATAGAGATGATATGAATATGTTTAAAGAAAGGAATAGATGCTGAAGTTGTCAAGATAGCATTTGTATTTCATGAGACTCTTTAAAACACAAGAAAATGTGTGAACATACATATGTCATGTTAAGATGACCATTTAAATATGAGGTGGATATGTGAACATAGGAGGAACATGGTAAGAAATGCATAAACAGAGGCTGTGCAGTGATAAAAATAAAGTATGGCAAGTTTAAACACCCAAACTACATGAACATACTATGAAGGGCTCAATAAAATGAAGTGGATAATAAAACAAAAATAAAGTATGGCAAGTTTAAACACCCAAACTACAACAAGCTATTAAGGGGGTCACTAAGATTCTAAGACTACCATAACCAAGGCAACAATAAAGTATGGCAACCCTTTGAGAAACAGTGATAAAAATAAAGTATGGCAAGTTTAAACACCCAAACTACAACAAGCTATCAAGGGGGTCACTAAGATTCTAAGACTACAATAACTAAGGCAACAATAATGCATAGGAGTCTTAGAAGGGTCATGAAGTGGATAATAAAACAAAATATGTATGGAACAAGGTAGGAAATATACCAACAAAAGCTTGAACTTTCCTCGTTTCTTAAATTAGTGACTTTAAGCTTAGTTTTTTCCCTCTTTTTGCTATTATTTAGCAAATAAAAGGTGAAAGGAAAAAGCTTTCTGGTAATATGGTTGTTGGTTGGGTGTTTTAAGGGTGAAAGTTTTTTTTGCTAGGAATCTCTTTTTTTTATCTTCTTTTTTCAGCTGAGTCTAAGGTTGGCTTATATAGCCATGTGGCTATAAGGACAAAAGATAGAAAAATAAAGGCATTTTAGGGTTTTAGTGCGTGTACTTCATGCAGAGGTCAGGTATAGTGCTTAACTGCCATGTAAACCCATTAGTGTACTCAGCAAAAATAGTGGATCTAGACTAGTTTATGTGGTTAAGCATTAGGTAAGTTTAGCCTTATGCTTTATCAAATTGCAAAATGTCATGAAATGTCATTTGTCATTGATTATTTGGACTTTAAAATTTGGTTAAATCCAATCACATGCCTAAAGACCAAGCCTGGTATGAATTTTGATGATTTTTGGTGCAAGAAACATGTTTGAATTAGATTTTGAATTAGTGATCTAGTGGCTAAAAAATGGCTTAAACTAGGCAAATATACCTTGGTGTATCGATACAAAACATGTTATATCGATACACAAGGTACTTTTAACCTATGAGTATCGACACAATGAGTTGTGTATTGATACTAAGAGTAAAAAATGTTTCTAGTCTTGAGACTTGAAACCCTGTATCGATACTCCATGGGCTTATATCGATACTCATGCTTGTGTATAGATAGATATTGCCAAAAATTACAACTTTAGCTACTACCAAGGTCTGTATGGATACAGCCCATCTTAGATATCGATACTACATATGAAAATTCAAGTTTTTGATGGCATAAAGCCTTCTATCGATACTTGTGCATTAGTATAACTTGGATGTACTTGTGGTTTTTTAAATTACCTTAACTTAGCCATAAATAATCAGATATTGATCCATGTATCCATCTGAATGACCTTGGTGACACCATGAAAAGTGTCCTTTGATGCCTCATTTTTATATTTTCCTTTAATACGACCCCCAAGCATTTCAGACCTTCTCAAAAAAAATTTTACCTAGTGTCATGTCACCTAATAGTGCTAACGACATGGCACTTGACAGTTGTCCTCTAACTTTATTTTTAATTTTTGATTTTATCATATTTTGGTTGAATTCTGGGGTGCCAAAAATGGATAAGACAAAACGAGGTGTCTACAGCTACCCCACTTTAGCCATTGCTAAGTATTAGGAATAGGGTAAAAACAAATAGACACCATTTTATCTGAGTAGAATGATGCTTCGCATGCCTGCGGAGAAGTAAAAAGTTATTTAGTATCTTATCGAGATTGGTTAAATAGTTGCAAAAAAAGAGATTTTGATGAGTTTGTAGGGTTTGACCTCCCTACTAGGTTGTTTATTAGGTTTGACTCTAAACAGGTGCCATCGACTTGTGTGGGCTTTGGGGTAGGTAAAGAAAGCTGTCCAGCTCTTTATGGACTAAGGTAGACAGGTGCCACTAGCTTGTGTGGGCTTTAAGGTAGGTGAAAAAATGACATCTAGCTCTTTATGGACTAAGGTAAATAAGTGCCACCAGCTTGTGTAGGCTTTAAAATAGGTAAAGAAATGACGTCTAGCTCTTTATGACTAAGGTAAATAGGTGTCACTAGGTTGTGTGGGCTTTAAGGTAGGTAAAGAAATGACGTCCAGCTTTTTATGGACTAAGGTAGGTTAGTGCCACCATTTTATATGGGCTTTGAAGTAGCTAAAGAAATGATGTCCAGCATTTTGTGGACTATGGTAGGTAGATAGCACTAATTTATGTAGGTTTTGATAAGCATTCTGCTATTTAAGGACTGAGGTAGGTAGGTGCCACCAGCTTGTGAGGGCTTAGATAAGCGTTCTGCTCTTTGAGGACTAAGGTAGGTAGGTGCTACCAGCTTGTGTGGGCTTAGATAAGCATCTTGCTCTTTGAGGAATGGGGTAGGTAAGTGCCACTAATTTATGTGGGCTTTGATAAGCATCCTGCTCTTCAAGGACTGCAGTAGGTTGGTGCCACTAGTTTGTGTGGGCTTTGATAAGTATCCTATTCTTTGAGGACTAAGGTAGAAAGGTGCCACCAGCTTGTATGGGCTTAAATAAGCCTCCTGCTCTTTGAGGACTGAGGTAGGTAGGTGCCACCAGCTTGTATAGGCTTTGATAAACGTCCTGCTCTTTAAGGACTGAGGATTGAGGTAGGGAGGTGCCACCAGTTTGTGTGGGCTTTGATTAGGATTGAGGTAAAAAGGTGCCACCAGTTTTTGTGAGCTTTGATAAGAGTCTTGCTCTTTGAAGATTGAAGTAAAAAGGTGCCGCCAGCTTGTATGGGCTTTAATAAGCATCCTGCTCTTTGATGACTGAGGTTGAAAGATGCCACTAGCTTGTGTGGGCTTAGATAAGCATCTTACTCTTTGAGGGCTGAGGTAGGTAGGTGCCACCAGTTTGTATGGGCTTTCGTAAGCATCCTGCTTTTTGAAAACTGGAAGAACATGAGTTTAGATACCTCTCTTAGATGATTTTCAATGAGCTCATAAGGTCAAAGATACCCACTTGAGGCCTTTCAAGGTTTTTCGAAAATGAGAAATTATACCTTAGGTTTTTTACATATTTGATTTCTGTTTATAGGAGCTAGTACCTGTAGAAGGTTAAATGCTACACAATGCATGAGGATGCAAATGCCTATTTAAATGATGCAAGGATAATGACATTAAAAGCCTAATCCAGTGGTTAGTTTCAACCTTTTTCAGCCTCGATAAGGTGGCCTTTCGCCAAAGGTTTGTTAAAAGCCTAATCTAGACTTTGAATGTTAAGGTCGTCCCTTATTTGAAGGCATAAAAATCCCATGTTCATTTACAGGGTGAGGTTTTTAGCACATTTTTAAGATATGGGGTCCGAGGGCAAAGCCAGTTGTGGGCCCTAGAGTTCATCCTTAGTCTTTAGACATGAAACAAAGCTTCCTGCAAAGTTCTATCTTCTAAGTGATGCTAGGAAATCCTGTTATTAGTTTTGTTCGTTTATCAAGCATTATTAATTAAGTGACAAACATGATGCAACATGGAATACAGGGTTACAAAAAGATTTTACAAGAAGTCAAATATTTGTATTTTCATTCAAAGAAAGAGGGTACAAGTTATGATAAACTTATACAAGAATTCTTTTTGGCTAGTTTGTTTTCGATGTTGATGACATGAAATCTCCACTAAGTGCTTTTTGAGATTTCTCTCAGGCAATTAATCCTTTTGGCGCTACCTGACTCATAAGAACATTCCTCAGATTACCCCATGGTAAAATAAAGGCCTCAGAGTTAGATACTTTGCATTTTTCAAGTGCAAGTGTGGATGAGGTTTGGTGGGGTTTGGTAAGCACAGAACAAATAGGTTGTGAATATGGGGTAAAAAGGGTCTGGTCACTTAAGCTACCCTCTCGGGTTTTGAACTTAAGCTATTTTTTAGTTTTTTTTTATTTTAGGTTTTTTGGTTTTTATTTTTGGTGAGTAGTAAACAAAGGACTAATAGAACGCCCTTTTGAGTTTTTATCCTAAAGTTTTTTCGGGCATAGTATTTTTTTAATAGAATCAGAGTTCACAGGGTTAGGTAGGTCGCTGCCATCTATATTGGTTAAGATTAGGGCTCTTCCAGAAAATACATGTTTCACCATATATGGTCTTTTCCAATTTGGGTCTATTTTCCTCGAGCATTTTTATGGATCGGGATAATTTGTTTGAGCACCAAGTCACTTTCTCGAAGCTGATGAGGCCAAACCTTTTTGTCATGGGCTCTTATCATGTATTTTTGATACATCTGCCCATGACAGATGGCTTTGATTCTTTTCTTTTCGATGAAGTTAAGCTGCTCATATCAATTTTTAATCCATTCAGCCACTTCAAGTTGCGATTCCATTAAAACTCTGCATAAAGGAATTTCAACCTTGATACGTAGGACAGCTTTCGTGCCATAGACCAAGGAAAACAAGGTAGAACATGTAGAAGTTTGTACTATTGTTCAATAGGCATGTAATGCGAAAGGTAACTTTTCATGCCAATCTTTGTATGTCTCGACCATCTTTTCAACTATCTTTTTGATAATCTTGTTGGCTGCTTCAACTGCCTCCTTCATTTTCAACAATCTTGTTAAATCTTGAACTTAAAGTAGACTGCTTGCATCATCTTGCTTTTTAGATTACACACATTATCTGCGATGATCTGTTTGGGAAGACCATATTTGCAAACGATGTCCCATTTTACAAATATGCATACAACCGATCTAATGACATTGGCATATGAAGCTGTCTCTACTCACTTAGTGAAATAATTAATTGTGACCAAAATGAAGCGATGCCCATTAGAAGCCTCAGGGGTAATTGGTCCAATCATGTCCATGCCCCATATTTGAAAAGGCCATAGAGCTGTCAAAACATGTAGAGGTGTCAGTGGGAAGTGGATTTTATCAACGTAGATTTGGCGTTTATGGCACTTTTGAGCATGGTTAATGCAATCCTTTTCGAGAGTCAACCAATAGTAGCTAGATCACATGACTTGGTTTTGCCATTCGGTGTCCATTAGCATGTGCACCACAAACTCCTTTGTGAACTTCTTCAGGTTTTCTTTTATCTTCGTAGGCATCCACGCATCGGAATAACACCTAATCCTAGCCTTTCTTATACAAAATTGCACCATCCAAAATGAAGTTCACCACTAATTGTCTTATGGTTCTCTTATCAGTTTCGGTGACATCATTTGGGTAGTGTTGATCCTTGATGTACTAGGTCATGATACCACGGCAAGCCATCCTTCTCTTATTCAATATTCTGATAATGTGCCAGGGTTGTATAGATGTTCATTTGGATAAAAGCAACGATAGATTCTTGATTGACTTTGAACATGGATGATAAAGTGGCCAAGGCATTAACAATTGGATTTTTTTCTTGAGGTAGATTTTGAAAGCTAACATCATCAAACTCTTTCTTGAGCTCTAATATTAGATTCCTATAGTGGATTAGTTTAACATCACGTGTTTGCAATTCTCTTTTCAGTTGGTAAATAATAAGGTTTGAATCTCTAAATACTTGTAGCGTTTGAATGCCCTTTTCAATGGCTACTTGGAGTCCTATAATACAGGTCTCATATTCAGCTATATTATTGGTGCAATCAAAATTCAACCCTGCAGTGAAGGGGTAGTGGTTTCCATCGGGTGAGATGAAAATTACCCCAATTCCAGACCCCAATGCATTTAAAGCTCCATCAAAGTTCATTTTCCATGATGACCTAGACTCGACAGTGTTCTCTACCTCAGATATGCACATCAAGTCTTCATCAAGAAACTAAAAGTCTAAAGGTTAATAGTCAACTATTACTTGACTTGCCAAAAAGTCTACTATTGCACTACTTCTGATGGCTTTCTAGTTTACACACAAGATATCGTACTCAGAAAGCATGACTTGCCACCTGGCTAACCTCCAAGACAAGGTGGGAACTTTGAACAAATACTTGATAGGATCAAGCTCGGCGATTAGCCATGTATTGTCTTAACCTCCAGGCTACCATAGCTAAAGTGCAGCATGACTTTTCTACAAATGAATAATTACTTTCATATTCTATAAACTTCTTGCTCAGTAATAGATAGCCTGTTCCTTTTTTCCCCGATTCATCATGTTGTCTTAATACATAACCCATCGACTTGTCTAGAATTGATAGATACAGGATTAGCAGTCGACCTGGCATAGGTGGCATAAGTACTTAAGGGTTTGAAAAGTAATGTTTGATCCTATCAAAAGCTTCTTGGTATTCTTGATTCCATTCTATAGGATTTTATTTTTGAAACAGTCAAAAGATTAGATCGCATTTGTCAGTCAACTGAGATATGAATCGGGTAATATAGTTCAACCTTCCTAAGAAACTTCTCACTTCCTTTTGAGTTGAAAGTGGTGGCAGATTTTGAATGGCCTTAACCTTGTCAGGATCTATCTTTATTCCTTTCTCGCTCACAATGAGATCTAGTAGTTTGCCGGATGTGGCATTGAATGTGCATTTGGTAGGATTTAGCTTCAACTGGTATTTGTGAACCCTTTTGAAAAGTTTTCACAAACTAGCCATGTGTTCACTTTGTTTTGATGATGTGGTGATCATATCATCCACGTAGACCTCAATTTCCTTATGCATGAGATCATGGAATAGTGTTACTATCGCCCTTTGGTAAGTTGCCTCGTGTTCTTTAGCCCAAAGGGCATCACTTTGTAGTAGAAAATGCCCTACATGGTTACGAAGGTGATTTTTTCCATGTCTTCAGTTGCCATTTTGATTTGGTTATAGCCCAAAAACCTATCCATGAAGGAAAATAATGCATTTTTAGTAGTGTTGTCTACCAAGTATCGATGTGGGATAGAGGAAAATTATCCTTGGGACTGGCTCGATTCAGGTCCCTGTAGTCCATGTGCATTTACACTTTACCATCTTTTTTAGGAACTAGGACTATAGTGGCTACCCATTCAGGATATTTATCTACCTCAAGAAATCATGCTTCAAATTGCTTCTTTACCTCTTCTTTAATCTTTAAAAGCATTTTAGGTTTCATCCTTCTAAGCTTTTGCCATATGGGCTTACACTTAGGTTCGAAAGGAAGTTTATAGACTACAATGTTGGCATCTAACCCAGGCATGTCTTGATAGGACCAGGCAAACACATCCTGATATTTTTGGAAAAAAATTATTAGTGTGGCTCTAGTTGATGGTTTTATGGTGGTTTCAGTTTTGACTTATTTTTATTCTTTCTCTGTTCCAAGTTTTATCGTTTCGATGTGTTGTTTATGAGGTAATATCTATTTTTCTTCCTATTCAACTAGTCTTAGTAGGTCTATAGGTATGGTGTTCTCTTTAGGATCTTCTTAAGATTCAACCTTATCAGCATAGATTGGTTGCTCAAAATCGATTTTTGAAGTTTTAGTATGAAGATTCATGTCACCTTTATCGGGTACCTAAAAATATGAAAAAAGAACAATATAGGTGGAAAATATGAAAAGAAAGGTCTAAGGTTGGTAAGAACTATGAACACAAAGAATGAATGCATAATGCTTAGTCATTTTCATTGATAACACCTATTAAAAGTTGCCCATGCAAAGGATCCTATGATGCTTTTGGGTAAGAGCATGTAGGTTTAATTCATAGTAGTACTTTGAAACCGACATGAAAAGTACAAGAATCTCAGTCTTAGTCCAAACACTCGAAACAAATCCTCCAGGGCACAGACTAGTCTCTTGATTATGGCTGACGTCTTTGGCTTATCAATCTTATTGATAGAGAAATCCTTAAATGCCTTATTTAATATAAGCATAGCCTTTATGAAGCTAGTGTTTACATGTCCCCTTAGGTGAAAATTTTCCTAAAATGGTGGGAAAATCATTGGATCATCCTTCACATCTTGTCCTAACATATGGGCTATCCTTTTCTCATGGTTTTTTAGAGCTTGTTTTTTTTTTTTTGTGCACTGGCCTTGAATCCTAACTTTTTTTTTGTCGATCTGGTTGATAACTTTCAAAGCTTAAGCAATCCCTTATAGGTGTTTTTTTAGTTTTTTTCTTTTGCCTAGGTGCCTTTGTTGATAGTTAACTTCAAACCTATATGAGTACTCTTTAATAGGCGAGGCTGAATTATTGGCAACCCTTCCTTGACATAAGTTGTGATGATAAACTCAAAGGCTTAGAAAGAGGATTCTGGAATATCTTCATCAGGTTTGACATATAGGGCAGCAGTTAAGGTAGCAGCAATGATATCTTCTTCTCCTCTAATACTAATCTCGATGATGAATTTCAACTTTTGGTGCAAAGATGATGGTATTGCCCCAACATAATGAATCCAAGGCCTGTCTAGCAGGCAATTATACGATGGAGCAATGTCCATCACATGGAAGTCAACTTCGTAAGTACATGGGCTGATTTGAAGTGGAATGGTGATGTTCCCCATGACGTTCCTGCAAATTCCATCAAACACTTTCACAGTTATACGACTATTTTGGGTGTGAGATGCGTCAATAGGGAGCTTGTTTAAGCATGACATAGGCACTACATTTAAAGCTGACTATTATCAATGAGCACTTTAGGCAACATGGTGCCTTTACAATATATATTGATATGAAGGGCTTTATAGTTTCTTTTCCCTCTATGCGGGATCTTAACATCGCTAAAAGATATGTAATTATCGATAGTGATATTGCTCACTAGGTGATCCAACTTACCTATAGAAATGTCAGGAGTGACATAGACCTCATTTAAAACCTCAAGGAGGGTATTCCTGTGAGCTTTAGAATTCAACAGTAATGGTAACATAGACATCTTGGTGAGTTGTTTATTCAACTAATCGATGATGCTGTATTTGCTATGTTTGATGAACTTGAGGAATTCTGTAGCTTCTTTCTCATTCACTGGCTCCCTGAAAACTGCTAAATCTGAGTTTTTGATTACAGATTTTGGTGCTTAAGAAATGGGACTAGTATTCTTTTTTTGAGTTTTATTTCTTGATGTTAATAGGGCATAACATTGGCCATTTCGAGTTAGTGACTTACCCCTAAAAGGTTAATGCTTGCTGCTTATTGACTACGTTCTTTGATGATTAGGGTTTGTTTTCATAGTTCAAGGAATTATCTTATTATCTTTATAACGAAAAGGAGAAAGAAGTTGAATGATCATCTTTGGTGGGGGCTAAACAGGGGCAGCTTTGACCCTGGGTCTATTGTCGTACAAGATCAATGGCCTTCCAATCCTGTAAGGAGGATTACCCTCTTCTTCTTTTATAACATTGATAAATGGTGTTGCATTTGTAGACTCAATATGCGGGGTTTGCTTTTCATCATAGAATTCAATGCTACCTTTGTTCAATCATCCTTTTGAGCCATAGTGTGAAACTCTTTGCATGTTTGAAGAGCATGGCCATAAATAGTATGGAAATCATAAAAGTCGTTAATTCTTTCCTTTGTTTTCTCGGCTGTATTAAGTAGCTTAGATTGCCCTAGGATTTGCCAAGCCAAATTTATTGGCGTTCTAACTTTTTCTATGTTTTTTATAATCTCGCAGTTTTCTTTAATGACCATTCTCTTTAGGTTTAACTTTAACATGAGTTTAAGATGAACTGGCTTTAGTGCTGGATTATGGTTGCTGATTAGCCTTCATTTTCCTTTTCCCTTTGTTTTACAGATATTTTTTCTACCCGATTCATTTCTTATGGCCTCATCGATCATCCCATAGAATATAACCATATCTGCGAAGCTTTTCAGGAAGCTTTTCGCTACCTTTTTGTAATAAGGGGCTTGCAATGTGCCGGTGAATCTAATAATCATCTTTTTTTTCCATCAATAAGGGATGAATCTAATCAACTTCTTCCATCCATCTTGAAGCATACTACCTAAATCTTTCATCGGTTCTCTTCTTCATGCCTATAAAAGACAGACAACTATAAACCCGATCATTAGTAGGCCTTTCCTCATCTGTGGCATTAATAGATAGATCGACATGTCCATCCTCCTTTCTATAGAACTCAATCTCGAATAGGTCCATCATCCCTTGGACCATTTCCAAGAATGATGGACAATGTTGCAAATTATGTTTTTAACTGCAATGGTAGCAGGATGTTTTAGCAACATTTCCTCTTCGATTTTTATCATCGTTACTATTCCAACTCTTGTGAAAGCTTGCTAGACCTTGCTCATCGAGGTTTTGACTTTTCCAATGCTTCTTTCGACCTAATAATCTTTTCCTTCGATTATCGCATTCACTCTCGGTTCAGCATGATTAGAGAGTGGATTAGCTCCTACATTGGGTCTATGACCTTACTTAATCTTGATCACTTGCTTTTCTAATAGACCCTGTACCTTTCTTTTAAATGAAGTGTGGTTCTTAATGGAATAGCCTTGCGCTCCAGTGTGGTATTCATAAGCATTCTCATCATAACATTTAAGGTGGTGATTTGGGTTTGTGAATACTGGGGCCACTAGTTTACTTGCCAATAAGCGAGAGTAAATCTCTTTATAAAAGTAAGAGAGTGATTCAAAGTGCTCCCTTTCTTAGGGTGCTTGTTGGTTGTTTAAAACTCTTGCACTGTTTGTACTATGAGGTTGTGCACTCTGGGTCACATTTTGAGCAGGATATGGCATAAAGCTCATCGTTGGAGTAAACCCGATGGTATGAACTAATTGTGGTGTGAGGGAGTAAAGATTAGAACCTGCATTCAACGTGGTTGGAAGGTAGATAGACTGTATCGGATGTGGACTTAAATTAAACCTAGCATGATTTTTGCCAACTACATTTACCTTCTACTCCTTACCCTTACTTATTATCTTCTTAACTGATCTAGATGATTCTCCATAGGATATCCTATTTTAACAGTGTTTTCAATCATTTCACCTGATATAACAATATCGATAAAATTTTTCTTAGTGCTTCCTACTAGCCTTTTATAGTAAGGAGCTTGTAGGGTGTCAACAAACATAATTGTCATCTCATTTTCACTCAAAGGAGGATGAACTTAAGCTGCCTCCTCTCTCCATATCTGAGTATATTGCCTAAAACTCTTAAAAGATTTTTTTCCTCATGTTCTTGAAGAAGAGGCAATCTAGAGCCCACTCAGATGCTTGCTTATACTGTTTAAGGAATAAGTGTGCGAAATCTGCCCATACTTGAATTCATACAGTATCAAACCTTATATACCATTAGAAAATCACTTCTGTCAAACTATCCTAGAAGCAATAGATCAGTAATTTCTTATTTTCTTCATACCCTACCATTTAACGATAGTACATGCGAAGATTGGCAGTAGGGTCAGCAGTCACATTGTATTTTTCAAAATCAGGCACTTTAAACTTAGGCGAGATTAGGAGACTTAAAACTAGCCCAAATGATTTTACGTCTATGATTCCAAATTTGTTACTTCTGTCAATAGCTTAAAGACACTTCTTTAGTGACTGATACTTGTCCAAATTTTCATCATTTTCTAAGGGCCTTTTTGCTTTCTCTTGCTCTATTTGCTCATCAAGGTCGGGGACTATAGGCCTTTTTAGTGAAGAGCTTGTACCTTGAAATCCTTAAATTAAATGGGATCTGTTGCAGGATTGATGTAAATGAATGGTTGAGTTGGTAGGATGTTCACTGTCGGAGGATGCTGCCCGTATAGTGCCTCGTCCTGAGCATTAGTGGTTTAGTATGACCATTCAAATTGCTTTCATGATCGGCTGGTTCTTTTCCTGCCTTGACCGTGCTTGTTTACCCTTTTTCCTTTGATGCATTAGATAATAGCTTGGTTAATTCGATAATCTGAGCTCAGAGTTCCTCATTCTTATAGAGTGATTGCTCTTGGACTCTCTGTATATGAGTTTGAGTTTTTCAATGTGGGCCTGGTGATCATTTTTTACTGCTTTTCATGATTTTGAGTGTTATACTAATGGCAAACAACAAGTTTCACATTTTAGAGCACCTTTAATTTAAATTATTATCGAATTAGGCCTTTATGATATATTGATGCACATGTTTGATGCAATGAGAGTCAATATGTGATTATGAAGATAAATGAATGAATAAAATAATGAAAGAATTAGTTTAGTCATGCAAATGCAAAAAGACAATTGGATTAAGGGGTAGCTCCATGATAGACACCCCTTGATGAACACTAAACCATTGACCAATTATCCTATAGTGATGGTGATTATGATGAAATGATGCATGGTGAAAAAGAAAAGCAAAAATGAAATAAGTTAGTAACTATATGTAATAATAAGCAAAAGATAAAGAAATGAAAGAATAGCAACAAAAGTTTATCACAAAATTTGCCCTAAGAATAGGCAGTACAATGCCTAAGGGTAGACATGATGTTCATAAATGCTGAGGTACTAAATGATTAGCATACTGGCATATCTACATTAAAATTGCCTCTTCATGAGATAACATGATGCCCCATGAGGACTAAGATTGGCCATTTAAACTATGATGTTTGTTCATCACCATCTATGCTAAGCCAACATGACTACTTATTCTGATTAGATATAACTATTTTGCAGGCAATGACATTTGCTTATCCTTACCCACTTATTAAAGAGGATTTACAGCTGAACACAATGGCATATCCTAAAGGAATGATCATGACAATAAAAATGACAAAAGTGGGTGACAATGTTCACCCATCATCACCCACATGACCATGGTATATAGGAGTAAAGGTAAGAAATGTTTCCTTGAGTGATCCTACTCTCTAGGTCATTCTAGTAGCAATTTGGTATGGTTTTACAAGGTTTAGCTCGTAGCGTTCACTACATGGGTTGAAGTTGACACCTATTTTGATATCCTAATTGCTCCTCTATTCAGTAAGAACAGCTAAGGCACCTCGATCCTAGGCCTATCGTAGGTTTAGTGAAGCGGGTTTGATCCAATGGATGTATTTCCCTATGCAAATACGGAAAGGTACTCATGAGAGACATAGGTAATTTACACCTTTAAAGGTCTTGCCATGTTGATGCAGAGGGTTACTCATGAAGGCCGATGCTCACTTTCTCCTAATAATTAGGATACTAACAACACCATGGTGTTTGGTAGGAATCTAGTGCAAATGCAAGTGTA
This sequence comes from Adansonia madagascariensis, assembly GCA_038381835.1. NCBI lineage: Eukaryota > Viridiplantae > Streptophyta > Magnoliopsida > Malvales > Malvaceae > Adansonia > Adansonia madagascariensis. The sequence goes on along the minus strand of JBBYHL010453701.1, from coordinate 4,106 downwards.
TAGTGTGTGTCGAGAAAACAATCAAACCTTTTTGTTTCACTCCCATATTACCATATTTACTCAAATCAATATTTGTTCGGGGATGAATAATCCCTAACAACCATAAGACAAAAACATAAACAATAGAGATTAATAGGCAAAAATAAAAGAGAATTATATCTAAATAATTATGGAGACCGAAAAACCAAGAACCAAGTGAGAAATAGCTAGTCATAGGCCTAACTCTCTAAATCCCTAGTGGAGTCACCAAGCTATCGCCACGTGCCTACCGTTAAAACTTCGGATGATCCGAAGGGCATAGCACGCTTGACTTAAAAATAAGTGATGGTTGGTTACGGTCGAGCCTTTGAGTTATCCCATGATTGGGATTTGGATTAAGCATAGGAAGATGAAAGAAGGGGAGTCTGTCGAGCAAATCCCTCATCCAATCGAGTCTCAAATGGCCACCATGAAGTGGCCATGAATTAGGAGTTGCCACCGATCATTTTAGGCAAGGTGGGATCGGATGCCTATTGAAAACAATTTTTAGTTACAAAACTTGGGACATCGATTTCATGGTTGGCATGGTCCAAAGATTCGATGGTTGGGTTTGAGAGTTAGTTATGCACAAAGAGGTACAAACCTCCTTATGACGGCCGAAATCGATACCCACCAACTATGTCTCACTTTGATCTCTATTAAATCAGTTTAATTTAGCCTTTATTTAGATATAATTCCTTTTAATGCATGAAGTTTTGCAAATTTAGATTTATTTTTTTAAAGAAAATTAGCTCACCCATATGCCTTGGAGATGTGAGGAACATAGAGATTTTTGTGAAAACAATGTTCGGATTGGATTTTGAAAATTTGGATGTCCCATATTAGGCACTGGAGAGATACCAACACAGAACATTGCCTTGTAAATTTTATTAAGAAAACAAATTTTAAACATAAATGCACAATAATCACTATAAAAAGGAAACGTGTTTGTAAGATAGAAAAAAAGGAACTATAATAATATCATAAACAAGCACGCAAACAAAAAAACATAAAAAAGAGGGACGATTGAAATGTATCTCATAATCACCTTCGATTATTGAAGAATAACCAGGATGATAATTTTAGAGACTGATTTGAATTCGGTGATAACTTGAGGGACAGATAATTTTAATTAAAGCAGTCTGAGGCATCCAAAAGAGAAAACATTTTGGTTTTTTTAGGTAAAATAGGGTTGGAGTATCCCTTCAGAGAGATGAGGTTAGAGTATCCCCAAAGATAAAGTTAAGAAAATATTTAGGAATAAAGAGAAGATTTGAATTCTTAATGAAAAACAGGGTTAAAGTATTCCTTTAGAATAGTAGGGTTAAAGTATCCCCAAAGATGAAAATTTTTGGAGGTTTCAAGTAAGGATTACAGATCTTGAAGGTGGATCCAAAAAGAAAAGTTAAGTTCTAAGTTGAAAACAGGGTTGGAATATCCCTTTTGAGCAATCGAGTTGGAGTATCTCCACTAGCAAAAATTCTAATATAGAGGAGAGAAATATACAGTATGAAACCATTTTTTTATTTTAACCTTGATCCGAGTTTAAAGGGCTTGTGTTTTTGGGGGACCAATCAAGTGCATTTGAGATATTCAAATGTCTCAATAAAAGGAGAATCAAAAATTAAGTTAAAATAAGGGACAACATCATGTCATCTCTTTTTTGAAATTTATTTTAGGTGTATCCGAAGGCTTTAGGGGGCAAACGAGGCACCATTGGAAAGGTAATTCAAAAAGGTTTAATGTAAAAATATTGAAAAAATCCTAGAAAATAACTTTCTATGTGGAATTAATTTTTGAAGTTGGTTTATCTTAACACCGACAGCATATGCAGGGGAGAAGACACACTGAACTTTGAAAAATCATTCTAGGTTTATCTGGGATCGTTAGATCATGAATAATACCTTTCCAGAAAAAAAAAATTGTGAAATTTTTAAAAACATTATTTAAAAATTTCCTAAAAGTCATTTGAGGGGCCAAAGTGGCTTAAGTAGAATATTGCATGCTGGTTCTAGGGGTTTCAGACAGCAAAAGTTAGTAAAGTCATAACTCCCTCATACAGGATAATCCAAGGGCAGGTAGGACACCGTTAGAAAGGTAATTTAATTCTTTTTAATGGAAAAAATCAGAAAAATCAAGAAAAACATTTTGCAATTTGAAAATGATTTTTCAAGCTTAGATACAACATTTCAGGTTTTTTCTAAAGATGGGCTCAGGTCTGGGTCGTACAATCATCCATGACAGAAAGTAACACGGGCTTCACAAGTTCATTCCATAATTCATGGTAGTTTAGGGTGATGAAACAACCCATTGATCATGTCACTAAAAGGGAACATGGGACTCAAGATCAAGACTTAATACTTTAACAACAAAAAAATAAAAGATCTCTTTTTTGTTCTGAAAGATAAACTTATTTCACCATGAATCTAGAGCTGGAATGTTGATCTATCTCCAAGATTGGAAGATAAATTTTATGAAAATATTAAGTCCATGCTATTCTTTATCTATCGAAGGCAGTATGAACTTAACTTGGGGCTTCTTTTTCCTAAAAATCAAGTTTTTAGGAAACAACAAGCGATTTTGACAAGGATGTCATGAAAAAAATACAACATATACAAAGATGAACATGGATTAAACATCCTAATATATAAAGATGACATTTTAACATGAAAATGGGTGACACAAATGCAAGAAGATGACAAAAAGGTGCATAGAGATGACACAAACATATTTAAACAAAGGAATAGATGCTAGAGTTGTCAAGACAACTTTTTTATTTCATGAGACTCTTTAAAACATAAGAAAATGTGTGAACATACATATATCATGTTAAGGTGACAGTTAAATATGAGGTGGATATGTGAACATGGGAGGAACATGGTAAGAAATGCATAAATGGAGGCTGTGTAGTGATAAAAATGAAGTATGGCAAGTTTAAACACCCAAACTATATCAAGGTGTCAAGAAGTTCACTAAGATTCTAAGACTACCACCACTAAGGCAATAATAATGCATGAGAGTCTTAGAAAGGTTATGGCAGCATGAAGGGCTCACTAAAATGAAGTGGATAATAAAATAAAAAATGTATGAACAAGGTAGGGAATATACATAAAAGCTTAAACTTTCCTTGTTTCTCAAAGCAGTGACTTTAAGCTCAATTTTCCCTTTTTTTTGCTATTATTTAGCAAGAAAAGGGTGAAAGGAAGAAGTTTTATGGTATGTGGTTATTGGTGGGGTGGTTTAAGGGTGAAAGTGTGTGAAAGGTTGAGATTTTGAAGGTTGTCTGGTGGTGGTTTTAGGGAGCTACAGAAATGGAGGATGGTCAAGGTGAAAGGCAATAGATAGGGCTTTTAGTGGCTGAGGAATATTAAAGGGATGATTAAAAGTGGAGTTTTTTTCTACTGGGAATCTTTTTTTTTCAGTTGAGTCCAAGATTGGCTTATATAACCATGGGCTATGAAGACAAAGGATAGAAAGGTAGGGTTATTTTAGGGTTTTGGTGCATGTACTTCATGCAAAGGTTAGGTACAATGCTTAGCTGCCATGCAAACCCATTGGTGTGCTTAGTAGAAATAGTGTATCTAGATTACTTTATGTAGCTGAGCATTGGGTATGTTCAGCCTTACCCTTTGTCAAATTGCAAAATGTCATGAAATATCCTTTGTCATTGATTATTTGGACCTCAAAATTTGTTTAAATCCAATCACAAGCCCAAAGATGAAGCCTGGTATGAATTTTGATGATTTTTAGTGCAAGAAACATGTTTGAATTAGATTTTGAATTGGTGGTGTAGTGGTTGAAAAATGGCTCGAACTAGGCAAATATGCCTTGAAACATGTTGTATCAATACACAAGGTACATTTTACCCATGAGGATCGATACAATAAGTTGCATATTGGTAGTAAGAGCAAAAAGTGTTTCTAGTATGGAGACTTAGAACCCTGTATCAATACTCCATGGATTTGTATCGATACTCATGCTTGTGTATCGATACATATTGCCAAAAATCACAACTTTAGCTACTGCCAAGGTCTATCAGACATGCTAGGTATCGATAGCAAACACTCTTGTATCGATACTAGATGTGA